>JARYMX010000276.1:7500-10000 GCA_030169165.1 Centaurea solstitialis | reverse complement strand
CAAGCTTAAAACAAAGATGGCACCTCCTAGATAACCACCATATAGCAAACACCATCAATCTGAAATTAGCATCCATCATCAACAGAATCAGATTTAGCAACAAAGCACCCATTTTTTACCTCCAAATCCCATATAATTGCCATCCTTCTTGTCTGGTCATTGTTTTTAACTTTCAGCCCCATCAACTTCAATTTTATTAGCTCCAAAATCTGCCTTGCCAATACTACAACAGACCTATGACTTTCTCCATACCTTCTATTATTTCTTTCTTGCCATAAGAAATACACACCAGCAGCAAACACCAACCTGTGAACCACACTCCATATTGATCTTCCATAATTGTAATTTGATAGTTCCACAACCAACTCAGCCCAGCTTCTGATATCCCCAAATGACCCCATAATCAGATTATAAATGCCAGAAACACCCTCCAAACATCTCCACAATTCCCTACTGTAACAGCATTCCACAAATAGGTGAGAGTGAGATTCAAATCCATTTTTACACAGCACACAAACCTTGTCTTCAGAGATATTCCAAGCACCTAATCTATCAAGAGTTTTCAATCTTTCCTTAACAGCCAACCATAGAAAAAAAGCATGTCTAGGGATTCCTTGGCTAAACCATATCAGCTTAAACCAAGGAACAACAGGATGATCAAAGTACAAATCCTTCCACATATTACTGACTATACAATCCACCATAGAACCCTCTTTGCTTCTCCATTGAATTTTGTCTCTCACACCCTCCTTCAGAGCAGGTTGGAATAATTGCAACACATGGCCAGCCTTGCTCCAAATATTAGGAGGCCACATCCAAATTCCATCTACCACAATATCACAAACCTTCATGTTCCACTCTAATCCTGCCATATAAACATCTCTCTTAGTGACAAAACTACTAAGAGGTCCACTAGAGTGCCAATTATCAGACCATAGGTAGGTAGTTCTTCCATCCCCCAAAATATGGCAAATTTGATTCCTATAAGCTTCTCTAAATCTAACCACTTTTATCCAAAACCAAGAGGCATCAAAAACAGAACCAACATCCCAGAAACATCTCCCTTTGAGCCTGTATTCATGAACCCACTTAACCCATAAATTTTCATGATTCCCAACAATCTTCCAGACTTGTTTTGTTAAGAGAATTTTGTTCCATTTCCTTAAATCCCTAACACCTAGTCCACCTTTATCTCTTGGCAAACAGACCACTTTCCAAGCCACCTTTGCTTTACCATTCACAGCCTCCCCACCACTCCAAAGAAAACTTCTTAACAGCTTTTCAACCTCTTTAATAACAGAAACAGGGAGTAGAAACAAGGACGCCCAATAAACACTGATTGAGGCTAAGACAGAATTGATAAGTTGTAATCTTCCAGCAAAGGACAGCCACTTATTCTTCCAATCTTGCACTCTCCTCTTTACTTTATCAATAAGAACCAAACAGTCCCTATGAAACAGCTTTGTAGATATCAAAGGAACACCAAGGTATCTAACAGGAAGAGTACCCAACTTGAATGGTAAAATCTCCAAAATTTCTTGTCTATTCAACCCATTCACATTACCAAGAAAACATGTACTCTTCTCCAAACTTGGCTTTAAGCCCGAAACTCCTCCAAATTCAAAAAGAGCATCTCTAAGAACCCTCACAGAAGAAGCATCCCCATAGCAAAACATAAGAAGATCATCCGCAAAGCACAAATGAGTCAATCCAACCTTTTCACATCTTGGATGAAACTTGAAATTATCAGAATTATGAACCCTCCTTTTCACCATTAAATTCAAAACCTCCATGACCAAAGTAAAGAGATAAGGAGACAACGGATCACCTTGACGAATCCCTCTCATCCCTTGAAAAAAACCATGATGCTCCCCATTAACTCTGATTGTGAAGGAAGCAGACGTAACACATTTCATTATCCAACAAATCATGCAAGGATGAAATCCAAACCACTTTAGAGCCGTTTCCAAAAAATTCCAATTGACAGTATCATAAGCTTTCTGAATATCCACCTTAAAAGCACATCTCCTCACTCCTCTTTGTCGATGGTAACCCCTCATCAATTCTTGCGCCAATAACACATTATCACAGATCTGTCTATTAGGAATAAAAGCAGACTGATTCTTATCAACCAAAACATCCAAATAGTTTTTCAACCTATTAACCAACACTTTGCTGATGCACTTGTAGATCACATTGCAACAAGCAATAGGTCTAAAATCAGCAACTCTTTTGGGAACTTGAGATTTAGGAACAAGAGAAATCACAGTAGCATTAACCTCCTTAAGCAATTTTCCATTAAAGAAAAATTGTTTAACAGCCTCACACACTTCAGAACCAATAATGGACCACGACTTTTTGAAAAACTTAGAGGAGAACCCATCTGGCCCAGGAGCTTTCAAATCATCAATATCAAAAATAGCCTCCCTAATTTCTTTATCATCAATAGGCCTAACCATATCATCAGCTTGAACTTGAGACAGCTTCTTCAAGAACAGAG
>JARYMX010000276.1:0-2500 GCA_030169165.1 Centaurea solstitialis | reverse complement strand
ACCAATAAAGTAATCAAGTTTTAACCGGGACCAAGAGTTTATAATAGAAGGCGTAAGTCCCACACCTTTCTTCCCAACAAACTCATCCACCTCCTTTTTTTCCGCAATCCAAGAAGGTTCTTCCTCCAAAATAGAAAACTGATTAGATACCTTGATAGGTGTCTTTTCAGGTTTCATATTTGTAGGAGCAACCTTAACATCTCCCAAAACTGCTTTGCCTTTATCAAGAGGGTCAATGGAAGGTTTATTGACTTTAGGCACATACCTTTGGGTAAATTTAATGCCAGTGGCAAAAGTAACCTTAGGTTTTTGACTACCAATTTTCAAAGGTGCAAGTTTGGGCTTAGGGTTATTTTTCCTTTTTGGATAAACAAACCCATCATTTGCAGTTTTAGCCTTAGAAGATTCTCCAACACAATTAACAGAAGGCAAAGGCTTATCAGGTTTACCAGGAACAATCGCAATAGGCTTAACAATACAAGAATCCAGATCATGACCAAATAATTTGCAGTGACTACATCTCTTAGGTTTCCAGAGGAATTCAGTCCGAAATTTCCTCAGTTTACCCAAAATGATGGCATCAATCTCTGTAGGCAGGTCATAGTCGGCCGATGCATTAACTAAAAATCTAGCAAAATTAGCTCTGCCAGACTTAGTTTCACACATCTCTTCTGTATACCTATCTACAGAAATCGGCTCTCCAACAACACTAGCCAAGTAGCTCAAAATATCCAAATCCCAAACATCCAGGGGTAACCCATAAATATTAACCCAGAGAGGAACTCTCTTAGGCTCAGGTTTATCAAAGCAAAGATCCGGTTCCCATTTCTGAATGAAAATAGGCATACCATTGAACAACCAAGGGCCATTTTCAAAAACAAAATTTAGCCCTTGTTCAGAACTAAATTTGAAGAAAAAATAACCCTGATCATTCAAGATAACCTCAGTGAGACCAAACTTCTTCCACATCCGTCTAGCATGGAACTGGACAAATGGGAAGGCCGGTCTTTTACCAACAAAATAGCCAGCAAGTGTCAAGGCCCACTCACTAGCTTGCTTATGTATAAGCTCATCAGGAATAACAGCTCTACGAGTACCAAGCTCAGAAACAACCGGTGGGTAGTAGGTTATCTTACCTTTGCCTCGGAGAAGGTTGGCACTTTTCTTAAGTAGCTCCGCAAAAGAGACCGCCTTTTGCTTAACTTGCTCGTTTGCTTCCCCATGTAAATGCACTTGGTCTTTGTCATCCACATAATTCCCATCATTAGGCAACGTTTTTTCAACATCACCATGCACATCATTATCACGTTGTTGCATGGATTCATGCATCGTGGGGTCACTTTGCATGGAATCATGCACGCTAGGGTTATGGATACCTTCATCATGCTTCTCATCTCCCATTCCATCCACGGTCTTGCTTTCTTCATTCACCACTTTGCTAGTATCATCAATCAAAGGGCTATCTAGGCTATCACTCTTATGGAATGACAACTTAGATATAGGGGTGAACGGTGGCGGTTTCGTAACATCAAAGAACCCAGTGGTCCTTCCAAGAGTACCCTTTAGAGAAGAAGCCTCCATTGCCGGTTTCGTTGTAGTGAAACCCACAATATTGGAATCCGGAGAACCAATATTGAACGGCTTTAGATCATGTATCGACGTACCATATGCTTTGGCAATCCAAGCCTTTTGATCATCAACATTCCAACCCGAATCTTTTCCGGTGCAACGATCACCGGTGGTACCAAAGGAGATGTAGGGATGGATGTAGAATCATCAACCGGAAGAGAAGCAAACCCGGCTTGAGCCGGTTTTGCTTGCGATGCAAGCAATCCCGAACCAGCCATATCCACGGCTGGCGGCTGTTGGGAGGTCGACCCACCACCGAGAGGCGTCGCAGATGGTGGTGGGGTGGGAGGCTGTTCGGCGTCAGGCGGCAGCAAGGCGACGGCCGGTGGCGGCGTAGCGGTGGTCGGTGAGGGCGTAGGTCCGTCCGACGCAAAGAACAAGGCGGCGGCGGTGGTGTTCGTTTAGCATCCCGCAACCACCGACGAGGAGGCCCCGAGTGGGCGAACTACATCATCGCCACCACACGCCGACACGGCGGCTGTGGTGGCCGGCGACGGCGGAGCAAGGGTCGGCGAAGCCGAACCCTTGTTCTTTCCTGTTTTTCGCGCACGATTGCGTGTCATGGGGGGATCAGGGGGTCGATCCGGCTTCATATAACGATGGGGAGGAGGGAGGCGCACCTCCCGGTGGTGGCCGGCGGCCAAGGAGCGGCGGCGGTGGCCGGAAAATCGAAAACCCGGCGGCGAAACCCTAGGGTCGCCAAAATCGCCCAGAGGAGAGAGAGAAATCGCAGGGTTTTAGAGGGTTTAGGGTTTAGGGTTTAGGGTTTAGGGTTTAGGGTTTAGGGTTTAGGGTTTAGGGTTTAGGGTTTAGGGTTTAGGGTTCAGGGTTTAGGGTTTAGGGTTTAGGTTTAGGGTTTAGGGTTTAGGGT
>JARYMX010000275.1:23641-38825 GCA_030169165.1 Centaurea solstitialis | reverse complement strand
CGTTAATATACTTTCACATATAAAGAGAAGGGTATATATACAAAAGTGTACTTGGATTGAAATATAATAATGGATACGTTTAACAATAATTTTTATAAAAATATTAATTAACTATTATATTAAAACTCAATGATTATCTTCATTATATTTAAAATGAAATATTTATTTTCTATTTGATGACGTTTATCAATTAGTTACATGAATACAAATATAAATTATTATATAATGTGGAGAAGAAAACTTAGTTATGCTTCTACTGATGTAGATCAAAAAACCAAAAAAAAAGTAAATCAGGAGGAAATCAAACCATATGATTTAGTTCATCATAAGAAGACAATGGCACAAATTTTCTTACCATTCTTCAAATAATTGCAGAAACAAATAATAAAAAAAATTTATGCATGAATGTTCTTTGAAAAAATAGTTGACGAACTTACCTAAGACGTTTGCAAAAAGAGTAATGGAGTAACTTGAAAAATTAAAATGGAAAAGGTAAGGTTTATACGGTTTTTGTTGAATCTGCTTAGTATTTAAATATCAATTTAGGGAGAGAGATAGAGATATAGATGACTTCATACCAATAGATAGAGATAAAATTTGTTATATTTAATAGATAATTTTGGATTAATTTTTAATAATTTTAAATTTTGAATCAGTGCTATCAATATATGACACATGACACATATGCATATGATGTGGCAATGGCTCACCAAAGCGCGACACGTGTCAATGAGTTACTCAGAGCGCAACACGTGTCAATGAGTTACTCTTTTATTATATATAGATAGATTACGATTATAAAATACACTTGCTTTGTACATTTTTATTTAGAATAATGTATGCTTACAATGCAAGGTATAATTTGGGAATTGAAAATTTTAACTCGATCATTTCATGCTTCCATCATCATTCATTCCTTCTAATGTAACACCCCAATTCTTAAAAACGTTCAATTTAACTGAAGGTAATCAAGTTCGTACAAAAGCGGAAGCTCGTCCAAAACTAACATTTAAAACCATTTATAAATCACAAGTTTCAAGAAAACATACGCAAAATGCTTGAAATCATGAACGTAGTTTAAACAACCCATATCCATATAATACATGCCAAAACAAGAAAACTAATTCCTCCCTTAAACAACGTTATTTATTAAACTCCACGCTTAGACTGAACTGCTGCAACCTCGGAATCTCATTCGGAAGCTTACTCTTTTCCCTTCCGGGACGTACCTGACACTGAAAAGGATAAATAACAACGGGGTAAGCATAAAGCTTAGTGAGCACACACTTAACTACTTACCATCATGCACACACAATCACAAGTACACAGCAACTACATACATGCCAGTCTCCAATCTTCCTTACGGCTCAGAACCATAAAGGAAGATAACGACACTAGTACCAGGCCTCTGCAAATTCCCTAGGGTATCACTACCACCATAGGTACTCTCCCAAGTCCCCGAAGGAACACATCTCATAATAATTCCCTAGGGGTATTACTACCACCATAGGTACTCTGCCATGTCCCCGAAGGAACGCATACACATAATCACACATGCAATCATAACCATACATACATAACAACAAGAGTTAAGTGAGGTACTCACCTGACAAGTGCTAGCAATTCAATTCTCTCCGCAAGCTAGAACAATCACTGACAAACACCTAACAACATAAACACATAACACATCAATTTAGCCCAAACAGACCACTCGACACTCCACACCGAAACACTAGTCTTAGCCATTGCTAGACTAGTCCAATTGATCCGAAACTCTAGGCCTCATCCTCTCTTAACATCCATAACATGACCCCATAGCCAAATCTCCGAAAAGAAACAAAATATTTTTTTTGAAAGAAGCAGAAAGTTACGCGGCTTTCCCCGCGACTTCAGGTCGCGGGGCTTGGTCGCGGGGTTTCCCAATCTCGGCCAAAAATCGCGACCAGCCTCGAACTTCGTGCCAAAAAAACCAAATTCGACTAACAACTCCAAAAATTACGATTCTACAACAACTAGGGTCGATAACTAGCGATTACACGCGAGTAATTCAACCCTAAAACATACCAATTACAACAATTGGTGATTCTATGATCACCAATCCAACATCCAACCCTAACCAACACAAAACTCCAAAATTGACATCACTTGACAATCAAACTAACATAGTGTTGAGTTTGATACTTTACCACTGCTGCAATTGAAGGTTAATACTGCTGATGATTACCACTGCTGGTTTTGGAGTGTTACTACTGCTGTTGAAGATTGGAGGTTATCACTGCCAGTATGTGATGAATGAATGAAGATCAAGATTACCACTGCTGTACCAGATTACTACTGCTCTTGAAGATTACCATTGCTGATTCTGAGATTAACACTGCTGGTGTAAAGTTAACACTGCTTTTGTTTTTACCACTGCTATCAGAAGAAGATAAGGAAAGGATTGCGATGTCTTGAAGATATAGACAAGATACGATTTGCTTGGAGATATTTAGAGATTATCTTGTAATCTAGTTTCCTTATTGTAATCTGTTCAGTCGTATATATAGCTGATAGGTTGATCATTGTTAGATACGAGTTTTGATAGCCTTTGTGTTAGAATTAAGAGCCTCAAGATTGTTCTTGTAATCCCTGCAATAGAGAAGTGTTGCACGTCTAGTTTGAGTCTGTTCAAATTAGATTGGGGCTTGTAGTTGTAATCATTAAGCTATTGAAATCAATACATACAGTTTATTCAAATTCATTGTTCTGTTCTATAATCAAAGTGTTATTCCGCAAACTTCTTTGATTAAGTATTCTGATCTTGATATTGATATATAGATCCTGTCAAGTGGTATCAGAGCTTGTGTTCAGAATACTCTTAGATCAATGGATTCCCAGGATTCTGTTCTTGTGTCCAAAGTCCCCATGCTCAAACCCAATGAGTTTGAGATGTGGAAAATTAGAATCAAGCAATACATGCTTCTTACTGATTATGCCTTATGGGAGGTAGTTGAACATGGACCTAGTGTCCCTGAACCTGCTGTTGCTAGAGCACCCCCAAAATCTGATGCAGACAAAAAGAGGAAGCAGACTGAGATGAAAGCTTTAAGCACCCTGCTGTTGGCTATTCCCAATGAATACCAACACCAGTTCTGTACCTGTCCAGATGCTAAATCATTGTGGAATGCCCTGGAGAAGAGATTCTCTGGAACCAAAAGTTCCAAGAGAAATCAAAAAGCCCTGTTGAAGCAGCAATATGAAAACTTTACTTCTACAAAGAATGAGTCCATGACTCAAACTTTTGACAGGTTCAACAAACTGATTGGAGAACTTGCCAATGTAGATGTGAAGATGGAGAAGGATGAAGTCAATAGAAAATTCCTCAGATCTCTGAGTGAGGAATGGATTATGTATATTGTGTCATTCAGACAAGGAGATGACTTGGAGGATAAGGAGCTTGAAGATCTGTACAATGATCTCAGGATTTTTGAAGCTGAAGTGGAGGCCAAAAGAAGACCTACTGGATATTCACATACAATTGCCCTTTATTCTTCTGAAAATCCTTCTTCAAATATTAATACTGCTAGTACTGCTAATATTAACCCTGCTAGTAATAACCATGATAATACTAATGATAAACCTTCTTTGTCACAGGATGCTAGTGGAGATGCAGTCTTGGAAGCATTCCTTGCCAATCATGTAAGATCTCCTTTGATCAATGATGATCTTGAACAAATCAATGCTGATGATTTGGAGGAGATGGATATCAAGTGGCAGATGGCCATGTTAACCATGAGGATGAAGAGGTTTATAAGGAGGACTGGCAGGAACAACTTTGATGCCAAAAGAGGAGACCTTGCTGGCTTTGACAAATCAAAGGTGAGATGCTACAAGTGCAATGAGCCTGGACACTTTGCCAGAGAATGCAAAGGGAGTGGCACTCATCAACAAGCCAACAATGGAGGACAAGCATATGCTCCAAGACCCAACAGAGGCAACAATTCCAACTCCTCTCAAGCCTTGGTATCACAAGAAGGCATGAGATTTGATTGGAGTGATCAAGCTGAAGAAGCCATCCAGAATCATGCTTTGATGGCCAAAATCACTGAACCTGAACTTCCAGCAGAGGTATCCTCTAAATTATGTTCTGATTCTTGTGTTGAAACTGTTAAAAAGTATAGAGATCACAATCAGACTATGAGTGATACCATCAAGAGCATGTAAGTTGATAGGAAAGAGTATAGGATAGTCATTGAGAATCTAGAGGACCAAATCAAGTCCTACAAAGAGAATGAACTCCAGTTTGAGTATGACTACAATTACTGGAAGTGGGAGAAAAAGGAGTTTGAGAAGAAACTGGTAAAGTCTGGTGAAGAATTAGAATCTGTCAAGAAGGAATTAGAAAAAGCTAAGGAAGATCTTGATAAATTCTCCAAGTCCTCTAAAGCCTTGGAAGAAATTCTAAAGGCTCAAGTTCATGATGAACTCAAAAGAGGGATAGAATATCACAATACTCCTCCACCCCGCAACCACACCTACATTCCTCCTACCACAGATATCCTAGATAGACTAAATAGAGAGAAACTAAAAGAAGGAGTGTGTGATATAGATCCCTCAAGCAGTGATGATGAGGAAGAACAAAGGGGTAAGACTGAGAACAAATCCCAAGAGACTGTCCCAGAGGAAAATAGCATTCTCACTAATGAAAAGGGAGGTATGCCTTTTGTGCCTAGTAAGAATACCACAGCCTCTAGGAAAGGGAAAGAAAAGATAGTTGACCAGGAACCTGCAACTTCACAACCTGCAAAAGGTGGTAAACACACTCATAGGAATGACAGTGATCCTGGTACTTCTAAACAGCCTCAAACAAGTGACAAACCAAGAGGAAACAAAAGGAATTGGAACAACCAATGGGCTCAAACTCATGGTGTTGATCTGAATAAGATTAACAAACCAAAACCCTGCTTTATATGCTGTAATCTCAACCATCTGGCTAAGGACTGCTACTATAACCCTTTCAATCAAAGAATGACTTTTCAAAATCAAAAGCAGTTCCAAACTAGAAGGACAGAGTATAATAGCAGATGGTCTGTTCCAAAACCTATTGTTAAAAGACAACTGGTTCAGAAAAGGAAAAATCAACCTAAAAAGAAAGTCAGTGTTCAAAAGAAAAAGGTTGAAAAGAAGACTGTGAAGATAGTTACTAAATGGGTACCAAAAGCCTCACTAAGCAATATTACTGCTTCCACAAGCAGTGGTAATGAAAGTGTTGCTTCTGAAAGCAGTGGTAACAATCAAAAAGATATAGAGGTTAACACTGCTGCTAGCAATAGCAGCAGTGGTATCTCAAACACTGTTCCCACTACAAATTCTTCTCTGAGACAACCCATTGTGACTAAATATTCTAGTCATGAGATCCCTAACAAGGATTATCTTTTAAAGCTTAACAGACTGACAGAGGTCAATTATGTTAATGAAAAGGGAGAACCCAAGACCATATTGGCTTAGGTTCCCTCAAGACACTAACCTATTTCCTTTATGTGCAGGGCAACCCAGACAGGAATGAGAACTTATGGCATGTGGACAGTGGTTGCTCTAGGCACATGACAGGCAATAGATCCTTTCTTGAAGACTTCACCACATTCAATGGAGGATATGTTGCCTTTGGAGATAATCCAAGAGGATGTAAGGTTTCAGGGAAAGGTAAGGTTACAGGAGGTAAGTTAACCTTAGAAGATGTATACTATGTGGATCAACTCAGATACAACCTGATGAGTGTGTCTCAGGTGTGTGATAAAAAGCTTTTCACTCTGTTCAGTGAAACAGAGTGCATGATTCTTTCTCCAAAGTTTGTAGTTGATGAGAGCTTAATTTTATTGAGAACACCTAGAAAAGATAATGTTTATTGTCTGGACTTAAATGGTATGCCATCAGAAGTTGTGAACTGTCTGTTTTCAAAAGCTTCAGTGACTGAATCCTCTCTCTGGCATAGAAGGATGGGTCACATGAACATTAAGACCATGAACTTACTGGTTAAAAATCAATTAGTCAGAGGTCTTCCCTCAAAAGAGTTCACACTTGATGATAATTGTGTAGCCTGCCTTAAAGGTAAGCAACACAAGGCTTCTCACAAATCAAAGACAATAAACACTATCTCTGCTCCTCTTCAACTGTTGCATATGGACTTATTTGGACCTACCAATGTAATGAGTATAGGCAAGAAATCATACTGTCTTGTGATAATAGATGATTATTCTAGGTTTACTTGGGTTTTCTTTCTAAGAACAAAGGATGAGACAAGTGAACTGATCAAACCCTTTGTGAAGAGAGTTGAGAATCAGGTGAATCTTAGAGTGAAAGTCATTAGATCAGACAATGGGACTGAGTTCAAAAATGCTGATTTGAATTCCTTTTGTGAAGAAAAAGGTATTGAAAGACAATTCAGTGCTCCTAGAACTCCTCAACAGAATGGAGTTGCTGAGAGGAGAAATAGGACACTGATTGAGGCTGCAAGAACCATGTTAGCAGATTCTAAATTACCAATCACTTTTTGGGCAGAAGCAGTTAACACTGCCTGCTATGTGCAAAACAGGGTTCATGTAGTCAAGTCCAAGGGAAAAACACCTTATGAACTTTTCAAAAACAAAAAGCCTTTCATAGGTTTCTTTGTACCTTTTGGGTGTCCTTGTTCTATCTTAAATACTAAGACTCACCTAGGGAAGTTTGACAGGAAAGCTGATGATGGTTTCTTTGTGGGATACTCAATACAGAGCAAAGCAGTTAGAGTATTTAATACTGTTTCTAGAACAATTGAGGAAAGTGACAATGTCAAATTCAATGAACACACTCCCAATGTGCATGGGACTGGTCCAGAATGGCTGTTTGACATTGATTCACTCACTAACTCTTTGAACATGAGCAATACAGTTGATACAGGTCCTATTATCAAAGAAAAGGAGACAGATACACCTTTTGTCTTGTTTCCTCCACCCACCATCAGTTCAGAAGAGAAAGAATCAGAGACTGAAGTACAAGAGGATGCTTCAGAGCACCAAGAAGGAGACAAAGAGACTGAAGAGACTCCACAGCTTGAAAGCAATGTAGAAAATGAGCCTGTAGATACAAGTGAAATCACTCATCCAGATCCCTCAGAATCTGATCCAGATGATTCAAATTTAGGGGATATCTTATCTGAAGAGCCCCTACATCTGACAAGAACTCAAAAGAATCACCCTGCTTCCCAAGTGATTGGAGATGTGGCCTCTCCTATGATTACAAGGAAGCAAAGCAGAGAAGCAGGATATGTGAATACTCATTCTGGGATGTTGTCATGCTTTCTTTCCCAGAATGAACCAAAGAAAGTGCTAGATGCCATGAAGGATCCAAGCTGGATAGAAGCTATGCAAGAGGAATTACTACAGTTTGTCCTACAACATGTTTGGGATTTGGTGGATCTCCCAAAAGGACACAGAGTAATTGGCACTAAATGGATCTTCAGAAACAAGAAAGATGAGAGAGGAATTGTGATCAAGAATAAGGCCAGACTAGTGGCACAGGGGTACACTCAGGAAGAAGGAATAGACTATGATGATGTATTTGCACCTGTAGCTAGAATTGAAGCCATCAGGCTATTCTTGGCTTTTGCATCTTACAAAGGATTCAAAGTCTATCAGATGGATGTGAAAAGTGCATTTTTGTATGGCACTATTGATGAGGAAGTATATGTCTGTCAACCACCAGGGTTTGAAGACCCTAAATATCCTGACAGGGTTTGTAAGTTGAGGAAGGCACTGTATGGCCTTCATCAAGCACCTAGGGCTTGGTATGATACCTTGTCCTCCTATTTGTTGGAAAACAAATTTGAGAGAGGTGTCATTGATAAGACTCTATTCATCAAAAGAACAAAGACTGATATGCTGTTAGTGCAGATCTATGTAGATGATATCATCTTTGGTTCTACAAAGGAAGACATGTGCAAGGAGTTTGAAGAACTAATGCACAAGAAGTTTAAAATGAGCTCTATGGGAGAACTAACTTTCTTTCTTGGTTTGCAGGTCAAGCAGAAAATAGATGGTATATTCATCAATCAATCCAAATATGTTGCTACAATGCTTCAAAAGTTTGGAATGAATGATGCAAAACCAGCAAGCACACCAATGGAAACTCACAAACACCTCACTGCTGATGTTGAGGGGGAGGAAGTTGATGTTCATCAATATAGATCCATCATTGGATCATTAATGTATCTTACAGCTTCTAGACCTGATATTATGTTTGCTGTTTGTGTGTGTGCTAGGTTTCAGGTTAGGCCAAAGGAGTCTCATTTACATGCAGTCAAGAGGATTTTCAAATATCTCAAGGGTCAACCAAGATTGGGACTTTGGTATCCAAATGACACTTCTTTTGACTTGGTGGCCTACACAGACAGTGATTATGGAGGAGCAAGCCTGGATAGAAAATCAACATCAGGGGGATGTCAGTTCTTAGGAGGAAGATTGGTTTCTTGGCAATGCAAGAAACAGACCACTGTTTCACAATCAACAACTGAGGCTGAATACATAGCTGCTTCTCAATGCTGCTCACAAGTTTTATGGATTCAGAATCAGATGCAGGACTATGGTCTTTCTTTCTTGCAGACACCTATATATATTGACAACAACAGTGCTATTAGCATTGTGAATAATCCTGTCAAACATTCCATGACCAAGCATATAGAGATTAAGTACCATCTTATCAGAGATTGTAATGAAAAGAAGCTAATTCAAGTTCTAAAAGTCCACACTGATGATCAATATGCAGACCTTTTCACAAAAGCCTTTGATGTAGGCAGGTTCATATTCTTGGTCACAAGTGTTGGAATGATGAACTGTGAATAACCCTTCTTCTTGTTACAATTATTCTTGTACTATCTCTGTATATCTTTCTTTCTTTTACTCTTTAGTAACTATTGATAAGTTTGTTCATGTGGCAGATGGAGTTGCAGAAAGTGCACAAGTAGTAGGATGGAGTTCTCATTGCTGATATATCAATCTCATGGCAGCAGTCTCTGAAGTGCAATGATTATTGTTACTAAGTTTTTATCACTGCTCGCACAAACGCCTATTACCACTGCTTGCATAGTCATTCGCCTGTTAACACTGCTAGTCATTCGCCTGTTAACACTGCTAGTCATTCGCCTGTTAACACTGCTTGCATAGTTATTCGCCTGTTAACACTGCTAGTCATTCGCCTGTTAACACTGCTTGTCATTCGCCCATTACCACTGCTAGCACCATCGCACCATACCACTGCTAGCACAATTGCATTTTACCACTGCTTATGCATTTGTACTTTACCCCTGCTCACACACACGCATGTTAACACTGCTAGTTATTCTGCGAAACACCTAAGGTTTTACCACTGCTTTTAACTAGCCACTGTAATTACCACTGCTTTTAACTAGCCACTGTAATTACCACTGCTTTTAACTCAATGCGTGTCATTACCACTGAGGGTATCTATTACCACTGCTTTTAATTTTGTTTGACGAATACCACTGCTAGTGTTCATTACCACTGCTTAATTGACCTAGCCCACTTTGTGTTCGTTAACACTGCTACTGGTAGTTACCCTTGCTCTAAAGTGTAGTATATAAGCCCTAACTTGACCGCCTTTTTCATTAACGGCTATTCTACACTTTTGCTCTCAAAAACGTTTGCGATTCTTCTCTCAGTGTTCTTGCATTTGTGATTTACGAACTGATTTCATCATCTGTTTAGGGTTTTTTCATCGATTGCTAATGGATTCATTGCGTTTTGTCAAAGATCATAACAAGGTTGGATATCTTTCCAAAGGTGGGGAATCTGAAGGTTTTGAGGATATTGTCGATTTCTTGGCATCATCCTACATTGCGTATGCTGCGACCATCAATCCTACAGTCTACATTCAACATATGCAAGACTTCTGGTCGAATGCAGTTGTACAGGAAGAAGAAGGGGTCAAGAGCATCCAAACCACTATCTGTGGTCTATCACTCACTCTTACCCCTGCAAAAATCAGACATCATCTACAACTCAATGATGAAGGAGGTATCTCTATGCTTTCTACTCGAACCATCATGGGAAATCTTTTTAAAATGGGGTATACAGGCTCCAAAACCTCTTTGAAATACCTTAAGGGTAAGTTGTGCCCTCAATGGAGATTTTTTGTGCATACCCTATTGCACTGCTTTTCAAAGAAAACCACTGGTTTTGGTGAGTTTAGCAGCACTATGGCATCTGCCTTGGTCTGTCTAGCTACAAAACAGGTGTTTAACTTTTCACAAATGATTTTTGATGATCTTGTGTACAATCTTGAGAACATTCCAAATTCTAAAGTTAAAACGTTTTTCATGTTCCCAAGATTTGTCCAAGAAGTGATAACCAAAGAATTGACGGCTGTACCAACTCATGGAAACATCTATAAGAGCTCTGCTCTTAGTAATAAGGTGTTTGCCAATATGAAGAGACCTGCAGAAGGCTCTAATGACCAATTCACTCCATTGTTCTCTACAATGATGAGAGTGAACCACCCCCAAGGTGAGGCATCAGGCTTGCAGCCTACACAACCAAGCATTCCCTCTGATGACCTACCCACACCTATCACTACAACAATCCCTCAGTCCCTTGCCAACACCCCCACCCCTACACTGAAAAAATATCAAAGAAAGAACAGAGGAGCTCCTTCCTCCTCTGGTTCTAAACCCAATGAACCTTTAAGCCAACAGTTGGAGCACTCTCCTTCTGATTCTACCCAAAGGGATACCCCTGGAGTGCAGCCCCACTCATGTATAAAGAAGGTGCCCTCTAAGGAGAAGGATGGGCATGTGGTTGGTGAGGCTCAAACTATTGATGTTGCACAAGGTGTGCATCAGGACAGTTTGAACATAAGTAAGACCCCCACCACGGCAACTCCTAGTGAGAAATCACAGGGAGGACCCAGGTGCCAAGAAACCAAGGGGGCTTCTAGTGCTTCAGCAAGGCTGAAGACTAAAGTCAAAAAGCTCAAAGATCCAGTAATGGAGGTTAACACTTCTAAACCTGGTGAGGGCAGATTTACACAAAAGGAATTGATGGAAAACTTTAGTACCATTGCCAAGGACTTGAAAGCATTTGAAAGAAATTTCTTTATTCATGATGAGAAACATGGCTCTCATGAGGAAAGGCTGGATATTCTGGAGGAACTTGCAACTGCTCAGCATGATATGCTCAAGTTACATGAAGCACAGCTTGTGAAGCAAGCAAAGGTCATTCAAGCTCAGGGGGCTTCCATTGCTTCAATGAAGGGTACTATTAGAGCTCTACGGAGGAGGTACAATACCTTGGTTGCATTCACAAAAGGGGAGAGAAAATCTGAATTTAAGGGGGAGCAAGTGCAAGAAAAAGAAGTTGTGAATGAACCAGTTCAACATTCTGAGTTACCTGTTGATGAGATACCTGAAGTTGTGATGAATTCAGTTGCTAAGGGGGAGAATGAGAAGGAAGATGAAAAAGTGAATGAAGAGACTCAGGTTGCAGATGAACCTGTAGTTGATATTGCTGAACCAGAACTGCAAAAAGCTGAACCAGAGATCAATGAAGATGATCTAACCATTGTTGAGCTGCTAGTGAAAATGCCTGAAGTAGTCAAACCTACCAAGGGTGTAGTTTTCAAAGAACCAGAGGTTGTGAAAAAGATTGATCTTCCTGTTGATCCTAAAGACAAAGGAAAAGAGAAGGTGATTGAAGAAGCAGAGTCTGATTCTGATACTGAAATAGATGAGGCTAAGAGGAAGATTATGGAATATGATGCTTCAGAGGCTCTTGCTAGAAAATTAAGTCTGGAGGAGCAAGAAAGAGTAAACAAGGAGATGGAAGAGAGAAAGAGGAAAGCTGATAAGAAGAAGCCTGTCAAAAAGGGACCAAAGAAAACAACTCCAAAGGCTGAGACAGAAAAGAGGAGGACAATGGTGAGGTATTTATCTAGTGCTCTTGGAAAACCAGTTCAATACTTTTCCAGGTGGACTCTGGAAGAAATTGAGAATAAGTATAATGTCACCAGAGAAGCTATGCATTTGGAAGCCATGGAGGAAAAACATGTTGAAACTGAAGAGGTTGCTTTGATTCAGAGGAAGAGGAAGACAGATCAGATAGAAGAACAGGTTACTACTGCAGGTAATCCTGAAGATGGTGTGGAAAAGACTAAGGAAACTGTGGCTGATTCTGAGCAGCAAGTTGTCCAAGTAATTGAGAAGAAAGAAGAGATTGCTGAGAAAACAGTTGAAAAGGAGGTTAAAGTGGCTGATCAGATAGAGGCACAACCATCAAGGGCAATAAGAAAGAAGTCTATTGCTAAAAGGCCAAAGATGAGCAAAGAGATTGAAGAACCTTCAAATATATCTATGTGGATATATTTTGAGAATAATCAGATAGATTATTTCAAGATATTCAGGAGTGATGGAACAAATGAAGTGTTTGCTAATTACCTTGGGATTTTCAGAAAATTGTCCAAAGGTGATTTGAAGAAGATGTATGAGATAGCTTGTACTAAAGAAGTTGAAGATTTTGAGGAAGCCAAGATGCTGGTTGAAGATTTAAAGATAATGTTTGCCTTTTCAAAAACAAAAGCAGAGCTCAAGAAGAATAGAAAAAGAGATCAGGATGACAGTATTGGTGAAGGCAAGGTTATTTCCTGGAACACGTATGAAAATAGGGTGTTTTCAGTGAATTTTGAGAAAGGAAGAATGAGCTTCTTTCTGATGGACAAGAGATATGATTTTGAGCCAATCATGATGGGGAGTATGCTGGAAGTGAAGAAGAAAGCAGAAAATTTGTCTGAGTTAGACAAAGAGTTAATTGACAGATTGAGAGAACAACTGCTGGAGTTGAATCCAAGTTATTTTGATGAAGAAGTGATTGAGCTAAAACAGAAGAAAGTCACAGGTTGGGGAGTTGATCAAAATCTGAGGTATGTTGTACAGTTTGATGATGGATCAGAACTCTGTGATGCTGAATGGGAGAATATCTTGGAAGACTGTACAAGGGAGAATTTGAAGGAGATGTATGAGCAGAGATGAACTGTGATCAAGGTAGTTGTGAATGACAGAGATAATCTTGATCAAGCTAACAAGAGGAAGTTTGCACTAGAGTGTTTGTTTTGGTTATTTGAACCATTCAGACTTCTAGGTGTAAAGAATTCAACCTGTGAAGATGTGAAAGAATGGAGATGGTTTGAAAAGTGCAAAGTTTACAGTCTGAGCATCAATGATGGAGAAATGGAGTATTATTTTGAAGAGTGTGAAACTGATGCACTGGATGTTCAAAGGCTGCAGTGTATGATGAAAGTAAATCTGAGTACAAGGGGTGAACCTACAAGAGCTGCAAGGTTGCTGGTGAAGAAGATGAAGACTTATTTGAAGATCAGACTTACAAACTTAGCTCCTCATGCTGAGAAGTTAAGTTTAGGGGGAGATTGTTGAGTCTGATACTTTACCACTGCTGCAATTGAAGGTTAATACTGCTGATGATTACCACTGCTGGTTTTGGAGTGTTACTACTGCTGTTGAAGATTGGAGGTTATCACTGCCAGTATGTGATGAATGAATGAAGATCAAGATTACCACTGCTGTACCAGATTACTACTAATCTTGAAGATT
The DNA here is from genome assembly GCA_030169165.1 of Centaurea solstitialis. NCBI lineage: Eukaryota > Viridiplantae > Streptophyta > Magnoliopsida > Asterales > Asteraceae > Centaurea > Centaurea solstitialis. The sequence goes on along the minus strand of JARYMX010000275.1, from coordinate 25,195 downwards.
ACCATTGCTGATTCTGAGATTAACACTGCTGGTGTAAAGTTAACACTGCTTTTGTTTTCACCACTGCTATCAGAAGAAGATAAGGAAAGGATTGCGATGTCTTGAAGATATAGACAAGATACGATTTGCTTGGAGATATTTTAGAGATTATCTTGTAATCTAGTTTCCTTATTGTAATCTGTTCAGTCGTATATATAGCTGATAGGTTGATCATTGTTAGATACGAGTTTTGACAGCCTTTGTGTTAGAATTAAGAGCCTCGAGATTGTTCTTGTAATCCCTGCAATAGAGAAGTGTTGCACGTCTAGTTTGAGTCTGTTCAAATTAGATTGGGGCTTGTAGTTGTAATCATTAAGCTATTGAAATCAATACAAACAGTTTATTCAAATTCATTGTTCTGTTCTATAATCAAAGTGTTATTCCGCAAACTTCTTTGATTAAGTATTCTGATATTGATATTGATATATAGATCCTGTCACATAGAATTCTTACCTCCAACACGATCGGTGTGAATGCTAACCCAATCGAATCACCACAAGCCTCAATTTCGCCTGGCTAACTTTCTCCAATCGCTCCCTCTTCTCACGTACGTCTCCCTGGAAACTGACTAGAGAACTAAGGGTTTCTCTTTCTATATACTCCACCCTCTTCCCTTGCACTTACAAGAATTACACTTCAGCCCTTCAACTCCTAAAACATGACAATTACTTAAACCAAGTTGTAACGGAAAAGAAAAAAACGGGTGTTACATCTAATTTTATTTTTATGATTTATGTTATCTTTGATTTTTTAAAGTGTTAAAATTATATATCATATTGATATGAAATTTTGTATTATATACGAAAAATATATGAATATTTTATAATGAATATATACACATTAATTATATATAGTTAGTTTATGAATAAAATAGTTAAAAATACCATATGGTTATTAGGTAAAATATTTTATTGGCATAAGATATTTTATTGGCATAAGACATTAGCCTAACATACTTATCATGTAACATTATTCATCATCAAAATGGATTGTTAGTAAGTTCTTATTAGGTAAGAGTGTTTTTTTTTTCATTTACCGGATAAGGCTCTCGGTCCTTGTTATATTTTTTACTAGACATGATTATCGATTTTTGTCATGATCAATCATTAAGCTAAGTGATATCGATACACACCTATTTGTTAAGTTTAGTAAACGACCCTTGGCTCACTGTACTCGGTGAAGGAAGAGCCAGGAACACCAAGTTATTTAAGGGAAATGGAAAACCTCCTCACTTTTGTTTAATTATAAATGCTTTCACAAATAAAAGTAGCAGTCCCTCGTATGGTTTGCATTTTATTCCTATTTTTGCCTCAACCCTCAAGACTAATTACCACTTTCAAGTACGAGAGACAACAACAAATATGAATCATAAATCGTAAAGATGAAAAAAGCAACAAAATTTAAATCTTAAGAGCAAAAACAACAATGAAATATAAATTATATATATAGGGATGTAACTTCCAACTTGAAGGAACTAAAATAGAAATTTTCAATAAACCATGTAAGTACATTTAT
>JARYMX010000275.1:0-23618 GCA_030169165.1 Centaurea solstitialis | reverse complement strand
ATGGTGTAATAACCAAGATTTCTGGATGGAGTTAATTAAGTTAAGTTTCGGTCAAATGACCTTTTTGTGAGAATATGAAGATTTTTGGGTTAAATGTGTTATTTCTGAAAAGCTTTTAATGGTATGGGATTATACCATTTTAGGTATGGGCTTGGCCCAAATCCCTAGGTATTTAAACCTTAAACCCTAATTCTTAGCCATTTTTGGGAAATTTTTGTTAAGTGTGTGTTAGTGTGTGTGTGTGTTAGAAGGGAACTTGAAGCCTTTTCACCATTTCAAGGTCAGGAAATCGTCACTAAGGCACGTTAGGCGAGGGCTATAGCAAGACTGTGAGAAATTGCCCAGGTGAGTTCCCTTGCCTGATTTGAATGGGATAAACTGTTTTGAACTGGATTTTAATTGCCCATTCTGTTTGATAAATGATTTTGACGTACGAACTGCTTTATAAAATATGATAACGTGACATAATTGTTGTTTACATTTAAAGCATGCTTTAAATGGTAATGACTTGATAATTTGACTGATGTGTTGCATTATGGACACTGGGTACCTTGGAACCTCGCGTTCCTTGGGAGTTTACCATTTGGTCTGATCCGCCACTTGGGGGTACCTCAGGACTACGTCCCTTGGGAGTTATTGTCAGGCGACCTGGACTGGGCCTGGGCTGTGTTTTCTTTGTCCGCACACATTCAGTGGTTTTGATTTGAATTACGGCCAGCGGGTCGGAACTGTTTTATTTACTGTTTGGGGAATTCACTAGACCTTATGGTCTAACCCTCGCTTTCCAAATTCTTTTCTTTCTTAATTGTTACAGGAGTAGCCCGAGGGAGAGAGAAGGGCAAGGATAAGGTCTGATGTCTAGATAGAGCCGGCCTTGGTTTTTCTCCTTTTACGCACTCTAGATACCTAAAATTATTATCTCAGCCGTGGAGGGTTGTTCCACGTGCACTATTAGACACGTTTCCTTTTGATTAAGTACTTTATATATTTTTTTTCCGTTGCGTTAGATCACTGGGATTGTTACTGTTATTGTTATTATATCTGTTAGGATTCGGGGTGTTACAAATTGGTATCAGAGCACTAGTTTAAGTGAATTAGGTGACCAGGATTGGGCCTAGTCTTAAACTGTAGGGATTAGGGGCACGACTGAGATATTAGGTGACCCTAAGATAGGTACTATTGGGTTGAGTCATTGAGGAAGGAAGTGCAGGGACTAGCGTGCGATATGAAAACGTAAATACACCTGGCCAGTGTAGTTACGAATTCATGTATGCATCCGAACATTCGTACTATCCACGTACCCTGTTTGTAGGGATAACTTAGGTTATTGTTGTTATTTCAGTACTCGATGGCTGGACGCAGCTTGCGAAGCTGAGTGATACCGGAACCTGAGGTTCCACCGCCGCCTACTCGTACGACCGTGGTACGAGGAAGGGCCGGGAGTTGAGGCCGTGGTCGGGGAAGGGGAAGATTCGGAAGAGCGGCGACTGAGGTGGGCGCTAGAGTCCAACCTCGAGCTAGAGGTGGCCGCCGAGCACACAGTGAGAGACCGCCCGTCATACCGGAGCCCTCCCAACAGGAGAGTTCTGCGAGCCATCCGGCACCTTTCATCACCAAGGAGGACTTTCAGACTGAAATGGGAAAGCTTCAGGCCACACTGCAGAATCTACTAAACCAGCAAGAACGATCAAAGTCTACGGAAGAGAAGGAGGATTCTGGAATGACTAGTCCGCCACCTACTGTGGTTGGTGGCCACTCGCAGTTGACACCGTTGGAGACAGTAGTTCCACCCAAATCTACTCATGGGTGTAGCTACAAGGCGTTTGCTGCATGCAAGCCCCCTTTGTACAAAGGGGAGCGTGATCCAGTCTTGGCTGTGAGGTGGATTGAGGAAATGGAGATGGTGTTTGAAACTTGCCGGTGTGCTAACGAAGACAAGGTAGTATATGCTCGTTCGATGTTGAAGGCGGATGCCTTGAGCTGGTGGAATCTAGAGACAGGAGGAAAGGGATCCGAGATGGTGAGGAAAATGACTTGGGACGGGTTTGTGAAGAAGTTTACTCAGCAGTTTTGCCCTCTGGCGGCAACCAAGAAGATGGAAGAGGAGTTCATGCGTCTGGAGCAAGGTAATTTGTCTGTGCAAGATTACACCACCCGGTTTATCGAGAAGGCCCGTTTCGCTGGAGTGTATGTTCCAATAGAAGAGCGAAAGGTGGAGCGGTATATCTAGGGTTTGAGGGGCAACCTCAGGGAGTTCGTGTTGAGCAAGGAACCTGCTACGTTTCAGGTGGCTATCACTGCTGCCGAAACGATCGAGCGTGAAAAGAATCGACAGATGACAGAACGAAGTGGAGATAAGAGACGTTGGGAAGGACCAGTCAGCGACCCTAGGAAAGGAAAGTTTCCTAGAGTTGATCCTCGAGGGGGACCAAACCCGAGCACCAGGCCTTGTGGTAAGTGTCAGCGGTTTCATCAGGGAGAGTGTCGCACCGGACCGCCGACTTGCTACCGCTGTGGACAGCCGGGGCATCTGTCTCGAGATTGCGGTAAGGGTAAATCGTGTTACCAGTGTGGGGCGACTGACCATGTTAGGACTGAATGCCCGCAGTTGAAGAAAGGAGAAGCACCAACGCCCGGAGGACGAGCAATAGCAGCGAAGGATGACAGGAGGGCAGCATCGATCCCAGCTAAGAGTCGAGCCTTTAGGATGACGGCTGAGGAGGCTGAAGAAGCACCGGATGTGGTGACAGGTACGTTCTTGGTTAACTCTTTGCATGCAAAAGTATTATTTGATACGGGTGCAGATTATTCGTATGCTACCCCTGAACTTCTTAAACTATCATGTGCTAAACTTGAACCTTTGGACCGTCCTTATGAGGCCGACACCGCCAATGGGCGTGTGTGGGTTAGAGAGTTTGCGAGAGGTTGTACTATTGAATTAGAAGGATGCCTAGTGCCTGTAGTGTTAAGACTTATACCTATGGAGGGTTTGGACGTGGTATTAGGAATGGATTGGATGATTAGAAACAAGGTGAACATAGATTGTGAACAAAAGATGGTTCGTATCAAATTACCGGATGGAAGAATGGCAGTAGTTTATGGTGCTAAGAGGAATAGGAGTACTAGTTTGATTTCGGTGATTAAGGCAAATCGATGCACTAGGAAGGGATGTGTTTGGTTCATGGCTTATGTTGTAGATTCAAAGAAGGATAAGTTAAAGGTAAAGGACGTCGAGGTTGTTCGTGATTACCCGGAGGTTTTCCCCGAAGACTTAGTTAGTTTACCGCCAGATCGAGAGATCGAATTTCGGATCGATTTAGTACCCGGAGCGACGCCTATCGCTAAAGCGCCGTATCGTCTTGCACCGTCGGAGTTGAAAGAGATGTTGGCACAACTGCAAGAACTACTTGATAAGGGATTTATTCGCCCTAGTACTTCGCCTTAGGGAGCGCCGGTGTTGTTCGTGAAGAAGAAAGACGGCACCATGAGGATGTGCATCGATTACCGAGAACTCAACAAGGTTACCGTCAAGAACAAGTACCCACTACCGCGGATTGATGACTTGTTTGATCAACTGCAAGGTGCCAAGTTCTTCTCGAAGATTGATTTGCGATCGGGTTACCATCAGCTCAAGGTTAGAGAAGAAGACATTCCGAAGACGGCTTTCCGGACTCGTTATGGGCATTATGAATTTCTTGTGATGTCATTTGGGCTTACAAACGCGCCAGCGGCATTTATGGACTTGATGAATAGAGTGTGTAAACCATATTTGGATGAGTTCGTCATCGTCTTCATCGACGACATTTTGATCTACTCAAAGACTGCCGAGGAGCACGGGGAGCACCTACGAAAAGTCTTGGAGATGCTAAAGCGAGAGCGACTCTACGCGAAATTTTCAAAGTGTGAATTCTGGTTGAAGGAAGTTCAGTTTTTGGGGCATATCGTGACGCAAGAAGGAATCAAAGTGGATCCAGCTAAGATTGAGGCCATTAAGGACTGGGAGTCGCCAAAATCTCCCCCGGAAGTGCGAAGCTTCCTCGGGTTGGCGGGTTACTACCGGAGGTTCATCGAGCATTTCTCAGCAATCGCCACACCACTTACGGCACTGACGAAGAAGGACATCAAATTCGAATGGACACCGACGTGTGAATATGCGTTCAACAATCTGAAAGAGAAATTGACTAGTGCGCCCATTCTCACTCTACCAAATGGAACCGATGGATTCGTAGTCTACTGTGACACATCAAAGTTAGGCTTGGGGTGCGTTCTCATGCAAGATGGAAAGGTAATTGCCTATGCGTCTAGGAAGCTGAAAGTGCATGAGCTCAACTATCCAACGCTCGACATGGAGCTGGCAGCAGTGGTCTTCGCTCTAAAGATTTGGAGGCACTACCTTTACGGCGTGAAGTGCCAGATTTTTACGGATCATAAGAGCCTTCAGTATCTTCTCAATCAGAAGGAGCTCAACATGAGGCAACGGCGATGGATCGAGCTACTTAGTGATTACGATTGTGAGATCCTTTACCATCCGGGTAAGGGAAACGTTGTAGCAGACGCCCTAAGTCGAAAAGGAGGAACAGTCAAGCCTGACATCGTGGATTCTCGAATGGGTATTGTAGCTTACCGAATCAGCGTTGTACCGGACCTCAAGTCGGAGATCAAAGAATGGCATGAGAAAGCATCGAAAGAGGAAAACTTGAAGAGCGAGCGAATGGTAGGATTTCTGGATACGCTAGTAACGAACACCGAAGGCTTGAGGTGTTTTGGGAATCAGATCTGGGTTCCAAAACTCGGAGATCTACGAAAGAAGATTTTGGTTGAGGCGCATAAATCAAAGTACTCAGTTCATCCTGGAATGAACAAGATGTATCATGGTTTGAGACAAAGTTATTGGTGGCCGGGAATGAAGAAGGATATCGCTTATTTTGTTGAGAGATGTGTGACTTGTCTACAAGTAAAGATCGAACACCAGCGACCGTATGGAAAACTGCAGCAGTTACCAATACCGGAATGGACTTGGGAACATGTTACCATGGACTTCGTGACAAAACTACCCCGAACGCCTAAGGGTTATGATACCATTTGGGTATTAGTAGACCGATTATCGAAGTCAGCTCATTTCTTACCAATGAAAGAAACGTATTCTATGGAGAGACTCGCGAGACTTTATATAGCGGAGATTGTACGACTTCACGGGACACCCGTATCTATCGTGTCGGACCGAGACGCCAGATTCACTTCGACTTTTTGGCAAAGCTTTCAACGGGAAATGGGAACGCAGGTCAACTTGAGTACCGCGTATCATCCGCAGACGGACGGACAAAGCGAGCGGACTATCCAAACTTTGGAAGACATGTTGCGGGGCATGTGTCTTGGATTTTGGAGGTTCTTGGGAGGATCATCTGCCGTTGATCGAATTCGCCTACAACAACAGTTATCACTACAGTATCGAGGCAGCACTGTATGAGATACTTTATGGGCGGAAGTGTAGGACACCATTATGTTGGAATGAAGTCGGAGAAAAGCAACTTGTCGGACCGGAAGTGGTCCAAATCACTTCAGATAAGATTAACCGGGTACGGGAACGACTAAAGACGGCTAGAGATCGATAGAAGAGTTATGCGGACAAGCGTAGAAAGGATATAGAATTTCAAGTCGGGGACCAAGTTATGCTTAAAGTATCCCCTTGGAAGGGGGTAATTCGTTTTGGAAAGAAAGGAAAGTTAAGTCCTCGTTATATAGGACCGTTTAGGATTACCGAACGCATTGGAGCCGTAGCATGTAAGTTAGAGTTACCAGTCGAACTAAATGGAGTCCACAACACTTTCCATGTCTCAAACCTTCGGAAGTGTTTAGCGGATCCGGGTGCGGCAATACCTTTAAGTGAGATAAGTATTGAGCCGAAGATGAACTTCGTGGAGGAACCTGTCGCAATAGTGGATCGGAAGATCCGTAAGCTGAGGAATAAAGAGATTAAGTTAGTGAAAGTTCAGTGGAAATTCCACAAGGGGCTGGAGTGTACTTGGGAGACGGAATCAGAGATGAGAGAAAGATATCCACACCTGTTTACTGAGTGAATTCCGGGACGGAATTCTTTTAAGGGGGGTGTGATGTAATAACCAAGATTTTTGGATGGAGTTAATTAAGTTAAGTTTCGGTCAAATGACCTTTTTGTGAGAATATGAAGATTTTTGGGTTAAATGTGTTATTTCTGAAAAGCTTTTAATGGTATGGGCTTATACCATTTTAGGTATGGGCTTGGCCCAAATCCCTAGGTATTTAAACCTTAAACCCTAATTCTTAGGCCATCCGCAGCGCGGACGGTTTCTCGGCGGTACAGCCGGCATACCGGCGGTAACACCGCCGCGGTATGCCGGTATGGGAACGGTTAGGTGAGGCAACGGTGAGGGCATGCCGATGGTTTAAAACGCAAAAAAATATTTTTTTTTCTTTTTTGACCGTCATAAAACGGTAATATATATAATATATTTTTTTTTCTTTTTTTTCTTTTTATCTATATATATACCTCCAAACCCCAACAAAAATTTTTCATTCTTTCACCTCTAAACTTCTCCTATTCACCTCTAAATTCTCTTAAACTTCTCTTAAACCTCTCCTCTTCTTTCAAATAATGAATCCTTTCGACGACGACGAAGAATTTGATCTCATCGTGGATCAAATTGTTACGAACACCATTCAAGCGACGCAGTTGATTATTCAACATATCCAAAACGGAGAGGCGGAACCGTCGAACCCTAGACCGAGAGGGCCGAATAAAGATAGAGGTCGGGAAGATGGACACGATAAACTTGTCGCCGACTACTTTTCGGATAACCCGGTGTACAACGACGAAGACTTTAAATGGCGGTTTCGTATGAGTCGACGACTATTCGTACGGATAGTTTCCGATCTTGAAAGAGAGTTTAATTGTTTCAAGCAGCAGTGGGATGCAAGAGGCGTGAAGGGGTTTTCTCCGCTTCAAAAGTGTACGTCCGCTATCCGACAATTGGCGTACGGGACTTCTTCAGATTCTATGAACGAGTACCTAAGGATGGGCGAAACGACCTCAAGGGAATGCCTAAAATTTTTTTGTCAAGGTATTATTAAACTCTATATGCGACAATATTTACGAAAGCCAACTGCTAGCGATATTCAGGCTATCTACGTGTTGCACGAACAACAACACGGCTTACCCGGCATGCTTGGTTCGATAGATTGTATGCATTGGGGATGGAAAAATTGTCCCGTCGCATGGAGGGGTCAATTCCATAGAGGTGATCACGATGGACCGACGGTAATTCTTGAAGCCGTCGCATCATACGATGAATGGATTTGGCACGCATTTTTCGGGGTTCCGGGTGCCACGAACGACATAATCGTTGTGAATCAATCACCGATTTTCAACGATTTATTCGAAAATAAAGCGCCCGATAGTTCGTTTGTAGCGAATAACACACACTACCATCACGGGTATTATCTTGCCGACGGGATATATCCCGAGTGGACAACTTTCGTGAAAGCATTTAGGTACCCAACGGAAGTGCCACGGTTGCAGTTCACGACACGTCAAGAATCGGCAAGAAAAGACATCGAACGGACATTCGCCACGCTTAAAAGTAAATGGCACGTCGTTGCTAGACCGGCACGGGTATGGTCACGAAGGAAATTACAAGAAATCATGTACACGTGTATAATTTTACACAACATGATTCGTGAAGACGAAGGGTTTTCACATTATCCTTTTGATCCTACGGCGGTTTTACCCAGCGAAGTCGAGACAACGATCTCGGAAGAAGAACGAGCAAACAACGTCAACTTCGTAAAAAACTGAGAGGGGCACACCAACCTTCGCGCCGATTTATCTCAACATTTGTGGGATTCTATGCATCATAATTAGTTTTATTGTATTTTTTATTTTTAATTAGTTTTTTTTAATTTGAATGAAATTTTAATATTAATGTAATTTTATTTTTAATTTATAGTATTTAAATTTATATTATTTAAATTTATAGTATTTAAATTTATAGTATTTAAATTTATAGTATTTTATTTAAAAAATCATACAGTTGGTATGAGTGGTACGGGTGTGGGTGAATGGTATGGTAATGGTAAGGTAGTGGTAAAGCTGATGTGGCGCTGAGGTGGCAGACTATGCAGGTGGTATGGGTGGTATGGCTGTGGATGGCCTTAGCCATTTTTGGGAAATTTTTGTTAAGTGTGTGTTAGTGTGTGTGTTAGAAGGGAACTTGAAGCCATTTCACCATTTCAAGGTCGGGAAATCGTCACTAAGGCACGTTAGGCGAGGGCTATAGCAAGACTGTGAGAAATTGCCCAGGTGAGTTCCCTTGCCTGATTTGAACGGGATAAACTGTTTTGAACTGGATTTTAATTGCCCATTCTGTTTGATAAATGATTTTGACGTACGAACTGCTTTATGAAATATGATAACGTGACATAATTGTTGATTACATTTAAAGCATGCTTAAAATGGTAATGACTTGATAATTTGACTGATGTGTTGCATTATGGACACTGGGTACCTTGGAACCTCGCGTTCCTTGGGAGTTTACCATTTGGTCTGATCCGCCACTTGGGGGTACCTCAGGACTACGTCCCTTGGGAGTTATTGTCAGGCGACCTGGACTGGGCCTGGGCTGTGTTTTCTTTGTCCGCACACATTCAGTGGTTTTGATTTGAATTACGGCCAGCGGGTCGGAACTGTTTTATTTACTGTTTGGGGAATTCACTAGACCTTATGGTCTAACCCTCGCTTTCCAAATTCTTTTCTTTCTTAATTGTTACAGGAGTAGCCCGAGGGAGAGAGAAGGGCAAGGATAAGGTCTGATGTCTAGATAGAGCCGGCCTTGGTTTTTCTCCTTTTACGCACTCTAGATACCTAAAATTATTATCTCAGCCGTGGAGGGTTGTTCCACGTGCACTATTAGACACGTTTCCTTTTGATTAAGTACTTTATATATTTTTTTTCCGTTGCGTTAGATCACTGGGATTGTTACTGTTATTGTTATTATATTTGTTGGGATTCGGGGTGTTACAGATGGTAACGTCGAACCGAGTGAATATATTATTCTAAGCACCTTCTAGCTCAAATATTTATGATAGACTAGAAGGGTTTATTACCTAGAGTAATATATCATAAGAGAACGAAAAACGTAACAAAGTAACCAAGTAACCAATTCGACCCCGACACCTAAAGGGTGAGCAACTAGCTAGAGTTTAACGGATTTTAAACTACCAATTATACTGATTAGTTAAGGAGTAAAAAGGTAACGGTTTCGTTGATTCGATCCCGACACCCAAGGAATGAATAACCGACTACACTACAAAGCGATACTTCTTCTAAACTAGAAAGACGTAAATAAAACGTAAACTTGATTTAGGAAGAAAGGTGTAAGTTAGGGATGGTAATTTCACCCGACCCGGTGGGGAACCCCGCTTACCCGCCCCGGATGGGGCCGGGGGAAAACCCGCAAAAACGGGGCCGGGTACCGGGTCCGGGGATACCCGGTTTGAGAATTACGGGGCCGGGGTCGGGAGGCATGGTCCCTGGTTTTTCGGGTACCCGGTAATATTATATAAAAAATAATAAATATATATTATATACTTTTTACTTTTTTAGTTTTTACTAGGGTTTTCCTTCCACTTTTCCTTTTGTTTTGCACAGCAGCACGCCTCCATTCCATCATCTTTAGTTCTCATCTTCATTTCACAGCTTCACTCTTCAGACTTCACAATCAGCATTCAGCAGCAGCACTCAAGCACCACCACCACTAAGCACCACGCCACGTCGCCTCCCGCCACCTCCTCTGCCGGTCACAGCGCCACCGTTGCCGGCAGCCAGCGCCGACCACCACACCTTCCTCTCTCTCTCTCCGTCAGCCGGCGCCGACCACCACGCCTTCCTCTCTCTCTCTCTCTCTCTCCCCGTCAGCCGGCGCCGACCACCACGCCTTCCTCTCTCTGGAAAATTCGAATCATATACGTACGGAGTTCACAGTAACCGACAGATCGGGGGTAACCGGGTTTCGGGTCTTGACCGAGGTTTGACCGAGTGTTTGACCAAAATTTGACCGGGGCCGGGTAGTAAATCCCCGTACCCGCCGGGGACCGGGGCCGGGTCTCCTGATACGAAACCGGGGGCGGGGGCGGGTAAGGGGGTACCCGCCCCAAACCCGCCCCGTTCCCATCCCTAGTGTAAGTTTTCATCTAACTAGACATACATATATATAGGAATTAAACTGGGCTCACGACCCGTTTCTAGAATATTCTAACTAGTGTGTTAGCCCGAAGTTTAGGTGATAAAACGAGCCCAAAATCCGATCCAAGACATGTTCAAATCGGCCGGCCCAATATCATGTAATCGGCCCATCACAAAGTAAACAAAGTTCAAGAGAATAATGTTTAAAATGTACGAGCTCAAAAACGAAATCAATTAAACCGGTCCAAGACATCCATGGCCACAGTTCAAGACACCGTTCGACCCATGGTCTTCTATTCAGCAACGGCAGCCCAACAGCAACCAAGCTGCAGCCCACGATCGCGGCCCAAAAATCACCATCATCTCATCATCTAGTCCATCTCCATAGCCCCATCCATCATCTCGATCCAATTCCAAGCTTTGATCCAACTTTATCACCATCTTTCTCGACCCATCTATGTATAAAATTCGGCCCATCAAGATCTCGAGCCCAAAGATAGCAACCTGAAAAATAGTTGAGATCGAAAGGATAAAAAACACGGCATTTTTAGCGTTAAAAGTGATGATTGCACGAAAGTTACGTCAAATAATAAAAACTCCTAATTATAACATAATTTATATAAAATCTACTATAATTAATTAAATTATATCATAAAATGACGCTAAAAGTGCCTAAATAAGGGTAACCGTTATACTCTAATCAATTATTTAATCATAACATTGTATTATAAAATATTTTTAATAAGTTATTTTATTCTAAAAACCAATCATCATATTAAAATACATAGTAATAAAATTAAAAAAATAAATTAGTTAATTTTTGATTATTTATATTTTAGCGGAATTTCTTGCATTCCTTATCATATTTATAAATGAATTTAGAGACAATAATTTATATAACCATTTGTAAATTACCATTTCATCTCCTAGCCACTCTCCTACAATTTTTCACAAAATAACCCAAAGTGTCGCCCCAACTCCCGTCGCCCCTAGCTACCGGCGTGATTCCGGCAAGAATATGGCAGCCGTCGCCCCCCAATCCGTCGCCTGGGGCGACGGTTTGATATATTACACTTCAGCCCCCTGTGAAAGTTTGGAAAATTGCACCTTCAGCCCTTATACTTCCGTCGCCCTACCAATATTCGCCCCTGGCGACCCTTTTTGTCAAAACCCTAAAATCAGCCCCAAAGACTTGTTATCTTCTTCCCCACCTACTCTCCTTTTCTCCACAACCGTCGCCCCCAACCCATCTCACCATTTTTTCTTCAATTTCTTCCTCTCATCTCTAATATAACCATTAATTTTATTCACTTTCATCTCTAATTTCTTCCTCTCATCTCTAATTTCTTCCTCTCATCTCTAATTTAATCATCTTCTTTCTTTTTCTTCACCACTTTTTATTTTTCACAAGAATTAGTTCCCCAGTTTTTATTTTTCACAATCGTCGCCTTATAAACCGTCTCCCCGGGCGACTAATAATTTTCCATCGTCCAACCGTACGAGATTCAAAGAGGTGAAGGTTGCACGTGTTTTTGTTGGGTCACCTACGGACGTTGTTGCATCTTATTACCATCAATGGCGCATAAAGTAAGTATTCAAGTTGTATGCATAATTTAGATGTTGAGTACTCTTAGATGTTTAAGTAAAATTATTAGATGTGTAAGTGTAAATGTATTTGTAATTATTTGTGTAATCTTATTTATATGTTGTGTAAGTAAGTATTCAAGTTGTGTAATTATTTGTAGATGTGTAAATAATTTATATGTGTAAATAAAGTTATTAGATGTGTAATTATTTAGATGTTTAAGTAAAATTATTAAATGTGTGAGTTCAAATGTGTAATTTAGATGCGTAATTTTATATTTTTAAATAAATGTTGTTTAAATGTTTAGATATTTATCTTATAGATGACTAATTATTTAGTTGTGAAAGTTTTAGATGTCTAAATTTTATGTAATTATTTAGATGTACAAGTTAAAATGTGTAATTATTTAGATGTTGTTTGATGTGTCTTATTTTAATTTTAGATGTGTATATACATTTTTGTTGTTTAATGTGTCTTATTTTAATTTTAGACGTAAATTAATTATATAAATAGTGGGTGTAATTTTTTAAAAGTGTTTTTGACGTATATAATTTTAAAAGTGTTTTTGACGTATATAAATAGTGGGTGTAATTGTTTTATACGTAATTCATAGATATTTATTAAAAGTGTTATTTATACGTAATTCATTTTTGTTGTTTAATGTGTGTTATTTTAATTTTAGACGTAAATTATTAAAAGTAAATTGACATTCAACTATTTTAAATATTTGATAGGATGATTTTAACTGGCCCAAAGTTACCATAAGGAACAAGTTGTCATTTGCGGCCGAAATAAAGGGAAAATTGTGCACCGAGGGACAGGAGTTATTTAGACGCACTCCATTTGGTCATTGGTTGGACTACAACAAAAAAGATCTTGGAGATTCGATGCTTATCGTCTTGTTCCTACAACATGAGGTTGTTGTGGATAACCCGGAGCCAGAGACATTGTATTATAAGATCGGGGAGCACCAACGTCGTTATGGTCGAGAGGAGTTCATGCTTGTGACGGGACTCCCTTTTGACATCCCACCGACCCTTAACGATTCTGATGGGAATGCCTTTATTCATAGATTATTTCCACGGGCTGTGCTAGATGCACGTAGGGGTCAACCCTTCCGTCTCCAGCTAGGAAAGTTAATGGAATTGTTTGACGACATGAGAAACCTAGATGTTGAAGACAAGGTTCGTATATGTTCCCTTGTGATGGTGGAAAAGGTATTTATGGGCCATCAGAAGCATATGTTTATTGACTCGATACTCTTGAATGCTGTGGAAGATTTGGATGTATGGAACGATTATCCATGGGGTTCTTACCTATGGAGTTGTACATACGCCCACATGAACAATGCATATGGTAGACGTTTGGAAGGAGTAAAGGAACACATGACTATATATGGTTTTTTATACGCATTTGAGGTTGTTTATTCATCAATTAATCTACTACTTATTTAGTGTTTATTTTCTTCGTTGGTAGGACTGACTTTATATTTGTTTAAATATAGATTTGGATTCTGGAGATGTGGCCTAGCTCCCTAAATCATTTTAGGATTATTGACGCGCATCCTAGAGCTTTTCGCTGGGAGAAGAGGAAGAAGTTATTGACTAAAACAGATTGCGTGTAGTGGTGTAATTATGCAAACGTATGTTTTTTACCGAGCTTTGCATGTGTAATTTACATAGGAAATCTTACTAATTTATCCTGACGTTACTTGTTATTGATACATTAGGAAGGGTTATACCCACATGACGGCCTTGTAGCGGATGAGTGGGAGCAGCTACAGTCCTGGTATATACGGAGCCAGCATTGGTTTCAGAGTGCCGCGAGTAGGCGAGCGGCCAAGAGGCGGAGACGAGGGGCATCGACAATAATTGACGATGGTAACGATCCTATGGATGTAGACCAATACCATGATAAATGGGAGACGTTGGAGCAAGTAAAGAAGGATGTCGACCAATCAAAGAAGGATCAAATCGAAATGAAAAGAAGGGTGTCAAATTTAGAGGCGCAGATGGCCACGATGCAGGTATATGTTTATCTATTGTTGTCTATTGCTGACGTTGTGCATTCATTTTTTGACCATGTGCATTCATTTGTTAGGTATCTGGACGACATTCGGTTTCCACGCCTCTCCATTTCTCGCAGCCGGAGACGGCCAAACGATCTTTTCATATGGGCGACGCATGGACTGGGGGCATGAGTTCGTCGTCCCATTATACGCAGCCTGCATACACGAGCAGCTATGGCGGCATGTCTGGGCCGGCATACGTTACACCTTCCTCCTACGGATTCGTAAGTCTTTCATTAGAAAGAATTATATGTTGTATCTATTATTATTTCACGTTTATACCTTGAATTTTATATTATTTTGTAGGGCCAGAGTTTGAGTTTTGGGCTGGGTGGGTCTTCGTCGTCCCATTACACGCAGACTGCGTACACGAGCAGCTATGGTGGCATGTCTGGGCCGGCACACGTTACACCTTCCTCCTACGGATTCGTAAGTCTTTCATTAGAAAGAATTCTATGTTGTATCTATTATTATTATTAACTAATTTGTAAGTTTGAATTTTATATTATTTTGCAGGGCTAGAGTTCGAGTTTTGGGATGGCTGGGTCTTCATCTTTAATGCTGACCTCGAACACACAAGCTGTAAGTCAGATTATAATCGTTTATTGACTCAATTATTGTAATCGTTTATTGACTTTTCGTATTGTTAATTATTTAATTTTTTTGTGAGATTTTTTACAACCTTGTTTATTAATTATAGCTTATGCTGTGATGAAAAAAATTTTATGTTTCATAGCAATGAACGGCAAACAACAAAAAACAACACCAAAATGCTTTTATTCAGGGTTTCTCGAGTGATACAAGTAATTGGGACCCTAGCTGGAACTTCGCGCTCGAAGTAATTGCTGGTTCGGGTGCAGCGTTTGGTAGTGGTATGTCCGGTCCATCAGGGACATCATACGGAGGTGGTCTTGACACTGTCACACCGCCTCCAATCACGAGGGACGATGGGTCCGAGTATGAGACTGAGTCCGAAATTGAGCCCGAAAATGCTGTTCCAATGGTGGTGGATAAATCACCCCGGCCCCAACGGGAAAAGAAAAAAGGGCCAAAGCAAAGACCACCATGGACACAAGGGCTTTCAAATTTTTTACGTAGAGGGGCAAAGGACAAAGACAAAGGGAAAGAGAAAAAAAGACGTAATATGAACTGCTTGTTTTTAGTTTTCTGTTGTAGTTGTTTGATCCAGTACTTGTTATTTCTTTGAACTTGTTGTATCAACTATCTTATCATGTTTTCAATTAAACTTATCAGTGTTGTCATCTTATTTACCCCTGTTTTATAACCTGTTTGAACATGATTAAATTAAGACACGTAAAAAACACTTTTAAGACCCACACCCACTTTTAAAATTACACCCACTTTAATGTCATCTTATCAGTGTTGTCATCTTATTTACCCCTGTTTTATAACTTGTTTGAACATGATTAAATTAAGACACGTAAAAAACACTTTTAAAATTACACCCACTTTGTTAAAATTACACCCACTTTTTCAGACGAATCATTAATGCCTGTAAAAGGCTGAAAAGTAAAAGATGATTGACGCTTCAGCATAAGGCTGAAGGGTGTACTACACTATTGCTTTTATCAGTGTTGTCATCTTTTTACCTTTGTACTAGTCTACTATTGCTTTCAGCCTTATTTTAAGACCCAATATTGAATGGTTGCTAGACACTTCAGCCTTTTGCAGGCATTATTGATTCGTCTGAAAAGTGTTAATGAATCATGTGACTGAACAGTTAATGCTTTTACTCAATATTGGTTTTATCAAAGACATATGTTTTTCAACCAAGTGAGTAAATATTGGTTTCTTTTACTGAATAAACTGGTTATAAATAGGGGATAACTCATTAACAAAAACTCACAACTCTTCAATACTTCATCCTACTCCAAAACTGCAAATGGCTTCTTCGTCAACTAACCCCCTTTACTTCACAGTTCAGAATGAAAAAGATTGGACTGACATTGGCATTTTGGTAAGCTTTTTCAACAACTTCATAGTTCACCTTATTTCACATTATAGTTCAGTTTATTTTATGTTGTATTTACATTGTTGAAATTGGTGTTAAATCTGCAACATTTTTTCAGCATATTCCTTTACCCTTTGTGTATATGTGGAATTTGAACAATCACAAGAAGTGTATAATAAGGTTTGGAAGATGGGGCCATCCTATGGAGCTGATTCTTATGCCAAGTGGATGCTTCTGCATGTGCGGCGAGTTTCGCCTCATGTTTATCCAACACAAGCTACAAGATGCCGCTTGGTTGAAGTTCAAGCTTGTTCAAGATCGACCTGCTACTGGGATGGCTAGCTTGTACGATGTTATTTTTGAGGTGGAGGAGGTATGATATGTTTGTACCAGTTTTATGGTGTAATTGTGTAATTTCATGCTTTCAATTAAATGACCCCCCTTTGATGTTTCAAACAGGGGTTTGTTTTTACTTGCTGTTATTTATTTTAATTTAAATGAAATCACCCCCTTAGCAGTGTTGTCATCTTAGTGTTGGTAGAGTTATCTTTATTGAACATTAAGGCTTTTTCAGACGATTGATTAAAGCTATACTGAAGTATCTGAAAAGCAAATGATGTTTGATTAAAGCTATACTGAAGTATCTGAAAAGCAAATGATGTTTGATTAAAGCTATTGAAAGTTAAACAAGACATTGAAAGATGGATGATTTATTTAATTTAAACGATGATAACAGAAAAGTCGTACAAGACATTGAAAGTTAAAGACATTGAAATTTAAAGACACTTCTAGAACAGATAACTCATACACACATATCACACCCAATCCACCTCAATATTATTTAAAGACTGAAGATGTCAAAAGTAAGCACTCCAGTTGGTGGATCCTTCACAATACAGGCCACCAACCAAAAATCGGGGTTCATGTTGTGCTCGTATAGTATAGCCTCAAAATCACCCTTCACGATAAGACGGTCAGAAGGAGATCCAGGTGATGCCTCAAATCCTACGGCTATGTCCATAGGATAGCTGATGCCTTTAACCCTTATCACACACTTAGTTTGATTGTGCAAACCCCACAGTCTTACAAAATCCTCATCAATTTGCTGAAAAAATTAAAAGGAAATAAATTATAAAGTAATAACATGTACTAATATTTATTTAATTGAAAAAATAAAACTTACCCAACGGCCATGGTCCATTACAAAGTCATCAAACTTAGTCATAAATGATTCACGACGAACTGGTGATGCTGATGATGCCGATGATGGCGACGATGCCGATGATCCCGATGATGCCGATGCTGCCATTTTTTTCCCTTAGGAAGTGAACAAAAGAGATGAAGTATTGAAGAGTTGTGAGTTTTTTGTTAATGAGTTATCCCCTATTTATAACCTGTTTATTCAGTAAAAGAAACCAATGTAGCAACGTCTTAATGGTGTAGCAATAATTCAGTATTGGGTCTTCAAAGAATGCTGAAACGTTTGTAAAAGGCTGATTCACTAAGGCTTTTTCAGTCGAATTAGTAAGGATCACGTGAAGAGTTGTACCAACGTCTTAATGACTCGTGCTTTTATCAGTATGAATTAGTACTGTCCTCTTATCAGTGTTATTAAGGCTTTTTCAGACGAATCATTAATGCCTGTAAAAGGCTGAAAAGTAAAAGATGATTGACGCATCTTATCAGTGTCTCATCTTATCAGTAAAAGATTAATTATTGTAGGAAGTGTCTCCTCTTATCGGTGTTATTAAGGCTTTTTCAGACGAATCATTAATGCCTGTAAAAGGCTGAAAAGTAAAAGATGATTGACGCATCTTATCAGTGTCTCATCTTATCAGTAAAAGATTAATTATTGTAGGAAGTGTCTCCTCTTATCAGTGTTATTAAGGCTTTTTCAGACGAATCATTAATGCCTGTAAAAGGCTGAAAAGTAAAAGATGATTGACGCATCTTATCAGTGTCTCATCTTATCAGTAAAAGATTAATTATTGTAGGAAGTGTCTCATCTTATCAGTGTTATTAAGGCTTTTTCAGACGAATCATTAATGCCTGTAAAAGGCTGAATTATTGTACTGTCATCTTATATTTATTACTTTAACCTTCATGGCAGATGAAATATTGTAGGAAGTGTCTCATCTTATCAGATGAATTATTGACGCATCTTATCAGTGTGTCATGGCAGATGAATTATTGTAGGAAGTGTCTCATCTTATCAATGTCTCATCTTATCACCCATTGAAAGCAATAGTAGACTAGTACACTATTCAGTCACATGGGTTAAACCATAAGGCAGTGTACTATTCAGTCATAGTAGTCACATGGGTTAATTACTAAGTCTATAAATTGAACCCACACTTCAACTATAAACTCAAACTCAAACTTAAATCGTTATCTTATTTCATCTGTATCTTCAGAAACCAATTTTCATCTTCCTTGCTTCTTATTTCTACTTCAAAATGAGTTGTGCTGTCGAAAAAGTTAAACTAATCCTTCGTTCCAATGGTGAATGGGTCGAAGTAAACGACGGATGGGATTATGTTTGTAATGCTGAAACGGTTGAGCACCGTGTAAAGTTATTTTCAAACTGGAAGTATCAACACTTGCTTCATTATGCAGAGAAGAAATGTGAAATCGATACTTCAGTTGGTGAACTGAGGTTAGTCTACAAGCACGATTGTCAATTGAAAATGTTAACCAACGATGAAGATGTTAGTGGGTTCATGGAATTTGCCTCCAACTCAACTAAGCCGCCTACACTATTTGTTTACGTCGATTATTCGATGTGTAGTGATGGTGATGGTGATGGTGATGGTGATGGTGATGGTGATGGTGATGGTGATGGTGATGGTGATGGTGATGGTGATGGTGGTGGTAGTTCAAACCCTACAACCCAAGAAGGTGATGGTAATCAGTCGCAAATGCAACAGTCCAACATTAATCCCAGCTGCAGTCATGATCATACGTACGGTCTTAATGACTCTTATCCCGACTTCGTTCCTGAGACGCAACAACCACAAGAAGGAGAAGGACAAGACGATGACGATGACGATGACCACGACGTCAACATACGCAAAGGCGTAAATGATTATTTTGATGCGCCGATTTTTCTTCCAACCCCGGAGCTCCCCATTCCAACCAACCAAGTACCACCATACAATCGTAGTCAAATGGTAACCATAGATCAAATTTTTGAAACGAAAGATCAAATGATTGTAGATCTCGGAATCAAGTGTCTAAAAGAGGGGTTTGAGTATCGGACACATAGGTCTAGCAAAGACAGATACGAGGCCTTATGCGTTAACGATGGTTGTGAGTGGCGTTTTACCGCGAGGTCCGTGGGGGACAACCGCATGTTTCATGTACGTAAGTTTCATGACGTACACACTTGTTCGAGAACCCAACTGAACTCCAAGAACCGACTTGCAAACAAAAAGGTGTTGGGTTACCTAATGAAAAGCAAATTTCTAAAATCCGGCAGAACATATCGGCCACAAGACATTGTGGATGATGTTAACGAAAAGTTCGGGTTAACATCGGGTATGCTACTGGATGGCGTGCTAGATGGAATGCCCTTTCGTTAATCAGAGGCAGCCCTTCGGAGTCGTTCACCCGACTTCCTACCTATTTGTATAACTTGGAGATTACAAATCCAGGTACAAGAACTGCAATAAAGGTAGACCCTAGCGGCCGTTTTGAAGAATGTTTCGTCGCCCTTGGTGTAGCGGTACGTATATAAATACCATGTCTGAGAAATTATGTGTAAATTCTAAAAATGTACATGTCTAGTCCACTGACCCAATAAAGTACTAATGTTGATGCCTTACTTTTATGCAGATTGATACATTCTTGCAAAACTTACGGCGTGTCCTTATCATAGACGCTGCTCACTTGAAGGGCCCTTATTTGGGTACTATGTTCTTGGTTGTTGCCATGGACGGAAACAACAACATAGTGCCCATTGCTTTTGGAGTAGGTAGGTCTGAGACAGCGGATGAGTGGACTTGGTTTTTAAGAATGCTAAAACAATGCATCGGTGAGCCAGAAGGGTTGGTGTTTATGTCAGATAGGGCTGCTTCTATAAACGCTGCTATCACCGCAATTTTCCCAAATGCACATCATGCTTTATGTTGTCGCCATTTGGTCATGAACGTGAGATCCAGAGACCCACGGATCAAAATATTTAAGACCCCATACTGGAAGGCATGCAAGGCCTACACAACGCATGTATTTGACCGCATGATGAATGTTCTTCAATTAGCCGTACCTGCCGGTGCTCAATTGATGGAGGAGGTTGGGGTGCATAGATGGTCAAGGGCACATTTTCCAGGAATTCGGTACAATATCATGACCTCCAACAGTGCTGAGTCGATAAACGCTATGTCCAGGTTTGCACGTAGATTACCTATCGTCGGACTTATCGAGTACTTTAGAGCATTCCAACAAAAGTGGTACTTCCTTCGTCGTGCTTACGCAGGTTAAAAAACTTTAACTTTCTGGGTAAATTTGTTATTTGTGTACACCCTTTGAGTTTATTTATTTTGTAGATGCGTTGCAGCACCCACTTACTGAATGGGCTCAAAAGAAGATTTGGAAGAGGATTGGGAAGTCCGCTACATGGACTGTTCAAGGCATTGGCCACAACATCTGGGAGGTAAACGATCATCGTCAGGATGCAAGGGTGGATATGAGTAACGGAATTTGTGACTGTCGACAATGGCAGATGTCCGGATTGCCTTGCGGTCATGCCATTGCTGTTGCAAAGACAATTGATCTACGAGATGTGTCTCAATTGGTTCCTGTGCCTTATTACAAGACAGAAATTTACAAGGCAACATACAGTGGCCTAATCTATCCAGTCGGGCCTCCTAATACATGGCAATCTCCCGAAGTCCCTCTGCGCACCGTTCTACCACCCATAGTAAAAAAGAGACGCGTCGGAAGACCGAGTGTCAACGCTCGTCGTCCGTCTCGTGGTGAAAGTAGTAGTCAAAGAAAGTGTCCTAGGTGTAACGAAAATGGACATAAGAGTGATACATGTCCATTGTTTCCGTCTTCAGCTAGCGGAAGTAGTCAACGGTCCACACTAGAGCCACATGGAACTATCGTTTTTGATAGTCTTGACCAAGAAATTCAGTTTGATTAGCTGATTATGTAAGCTCTCGGAGCAGTTTGGACGTATCAATAAAACGTATCTTTTTAATTACGTTACATACTAATATTTGTTTATTTGTTTCTTAATATAATATAATATAAAGTATATATTTATATTTTATGTTACTTTTTAATAAGTAAATATGTTATGTATCATAAGTTATTATAATACGTATATTCTAATTATAATAATACGTATTTATTATTCTAGATATAATAAAAACAAAAACAATTACAGTGTGTTTGAGGTCATTTTTTTGGGTGTTGCTAAACCCAATAAATTTGGTGTTAGAAATTATGTATGACTTTACGTTAACACATAAAAATAACATTTCATTAAAACATAACAAACTCATACATAAATAACGACTTGCTAAACAACAACTACATAAAGAAATTACAATTAGCTAGAAGCAGAAAAATCATAGTTCCCTACGGATCAAGCGGATAAAGAGCCTTAAGCTGCGCAACCAACGTGTAATGAGGAAGAAGCTCTTCGTTAATCAGGGGGATCTCGGCGTCTATGTGACCGACTTTGCGTTCTTCATCCCGAATGTCTTTCTTGGCGGACTTGACCATCGCCTTTTTCTCGTCAATGGACTTTTGGAGATTACGTTTCTCCAAAAGTATTTTTTTCATACGTGTTTCTAGCTTCTTGATCTCTTCTTCATTATCTTCCATGCATTCTCGAACCTTCGTTGGCATTATTTGAGAACCTTGAGGTTCCAGCAATTGGGGTGGAGTTGAAGACGACGATGGATGGGAGGTTCCAGCCATTGGGGGATTTCGAAAGATGAGAGGGTTTGAGAAATTGAAAAACTTTGAGAGAAGAGAAGGTTTGAAAACTTGGAGGGTTTGAGAGAAGAGAGGGTTTGAAAACTTGGAGGGTTTGAGAGAAGAGATGAGAGTGTTTTAGAGATGAAAGAGATGAGAGAATATAGAGATTATGAAAGTGACAAAACCCATGTGAGGTATCTGATAAAGAAGAAATACAAAAAATTCTTTGCAGGTTTTTTTTTTTTTGACTGAAAGATAGTACCAAGGAATCGGATTCTTTATGGAAGTAGGGTTTTGACAAAAAGGGTCGCCAGGGGCGAATATTGGTAGGGCGACGGAAGTATAAGGGCTGAAAGTGCAATTTTTCAAACTTTCACAGAGGGCTGAAGTGTAATATATCAAACCGTCGCCCCAGGCGACGGATTGGGGGGCGACGGCTGCCATATTCTTGCCGGAATCACGCCGGTAGCTAGGGGCGACGGGAGTTGGGGCGACACTTTGGGTTATTTTGTGAAAAATTGTAGGAGAGTGGCTAGGAGATGAAATGGTAATTTACAAATGGTTATATAAATTATTGTCTCATGAATTTAATAAACTTATCATATTAATTCATTATTTTAAATAAACGTTACGAATTTTATCAAAGCAGGGTTATTAAATTCAAAAAATCATTTAGGCTTTGTTTGGCAAGCATAAGCTAGCTTATAAGCTAGCTGATAAGCTAGCTTATAAGCTAGTCCATCCAAACATGTACCAGGAAGCTAGCTTATCAGCTAGCTTATAAGCTAGCTTTTTGAAACGCTACTTTGAGTAGCTTATGAGGAGCTTATTGTAGCTTTTTCCAATTATACCCTTATTAATATTAATTATTAAATTCAAATATACCCTTTTTGGTCATTTTACATACTCATAAGCTAGTTTTTGCCAAACATAATTTGTTCAACAGCTAGCTTATCAGCTACTAGCAAGCTTATCAATCAACAGCTAGCTTATCAGCTATCCGCTAGCTTATCAGCTACCAGCTAGCTTATAAGCTACGCTTGCCAAACATAGCCTTAATTGATACTCAAATATTTTATTAAAGTTACTTTATTAATATTTACTAAAAATATTAATTAACAATTAGTTATTTTACAAGTACTTTTTCCAAAATTGTGTATATTAATTTATAATTTTTCAAAAATAATATGAATAACAGTTTTTCTATAAATGTAATATTTTGAACAGTGGTCAAATATTTCATCAATATTTTTCCAAAAATATATGAAACAATAATAAATTATTTATTGATAGTTTTTAAAAATAATATTTAAATAGTTTATGAACTAATGTATATTAATTTATAATAAAGGGTTTTTCCATCTTGAGTTTGTTTTGAAAAGTCTAGGTACCTTTATGTTGAATTTTATAAACTTCAAGGACCACTATGTGGTAACCCTAAAAGTTGAAGAACACAACATTAATTTGTTTAATGTTTAGTGCCTTTAGGTAATTTCAAAATGCCAAAGGTGACATTTGTCATTTCTTGATTTTGGGAAACCCTTTTAGAAACTCATGAAATTTCATAATTTTGTTTTTCGAAGATAACTGTTAAAAAATGTGTAAAATTTCATAATTTTGTTTTATGTTCTACAAACCCTAAGGTTAATCAAATGTTTGATCCCATGTGATCCCTTATATCACTAAAATGTAACAATGACTTTTATTGTAACTACAATATATTATATTTTTAAAAGTATATACATCTTATGTTATCTGCAAGCATTATCTTAAATGTGAGTATTGTATTCACTAACTAAATTTGTCACATCTTGCTACAAACGGTGTTATCAACATGCCTCTTACACAA
>JARYMX010000274.1:0-38831 GCA_030169165.1 Centaurea solstitialis | reverse complement strand
AACCCTGAACCCTGAACCCTGAACCCTGAACCCTGAACCCTGAACCCTGAACCCTGAACCCTGAACCTGAACCCTGAACCCTGAACCCTGAACCCTGAACCCTGAACCCTGAACCCTGAACCCTGAACCCTGAACCCTGAAACCCTGAACCCTGAACCCTGAACCCTGAACCCTGAACCCTGAACCCTGAACCCTGAACCCTGAACCCCTGAACCCTGAACCCTGAACCCTGAACCCTGAACCCTGAACCCTGAACCCTGAACCCTGAACCCTGAACCCTGAACCCTGAACCCTGAACCCTGAACCCTGAACCCTGAACCCTGAACCCTGAACCCTGAACCCTGAACCCTGAACCCTGAACCCTGAACCCTGAACCCTGAACCCTGAACCCTGAACCCTAAACCCTAGAACCTGAACCCTAACCCTAAACCCTAACCCTAACTAACCCTAAACCCTAACCCTGAACCCGAAAACCCGAAACCCTAAACCCGAAACCCGAAACCCTGAAACCCTAAAACCCCGAAACCCAAACCCGAAACCCTAACCCGAAACCCGAAACCCCGAACCCCGAACCCCGAAACCCCGAAACCCGAACCCGAACCCCGAACCCGAACCCCGAACCCACCGAACCCCGAACCCCAACCCCGAACCCCGAACCCCGAACCCCGAACCCCGAACCCACCGAACCCCGAACCCCGAACCCCGAACCCCGAACCCCGAACCCCGAACCCCCGAACCCCGAACCCCGAACCCCGAACCCCGAACCCCGAACCCCGAACCCCGAACCCCGAACCCCGAACCCCGAACCCCGAACCCCGAACCCCGAACCCCGAACCCCGAACCCCGAACCCCGAACCCCGAACCCCGAACCCCGAACCCCGAACCCCGAACCCGAACCCGAACCCCGAACCCCCGAACCCCGAACCCGAACCCCGAACCCCGAACCCCGAACCCCGAACCCCGAACCCGAACCCCGAACCCCGAACCCGAACCCCGAACCCCGAACCCGAACCCCGAACCCGCGAACCCCGAACCCCGAACCCGAACCCCGAACCCCGAACCGACCCGAACCCGAACCCGAACCCAACCGAACCCCGAACCCGAACCCGAACCCCGAACCCCGAACCCCGAACCCCGAACCGACCCCGAACCCCGAACCCCGAACCCCGAACCCCGAACCCCGAACCCCGAACCCGAACCCGAACCCCGAACCCCGAACCCCGAACCCCGAACCCTAAACCCTAAACCCTAAACCCTAAACCCTAAACCCTAAACCCTAAACCCTAAACCCTAAACCCTAAACCCTAAACCCTAAACCCTAAAAGGATCTTCATTTGCACGAAAATTTTCTCTCTCTAACTTTCTCTCTCTAGAATTCTCTCTCAAAAATTTCTTCGAGTTTTTCTCTTCTGTTTTGTGATCTGTGTTCGTTTCTTCTTTGCAATGTAGTTTTCATGGTGTTTTGCTTTGATCCTTAGGTTTTTGTTGTAGATCTGATGTTTTGTGAAAAAATCCAAAAAAATCAAAAATCTGAAAATGAAAAAAAAAGTGATGGATCTGGTTCGTTTGTGAGTTCTGGTGTTGATGATAGTGTTATTTCGACTTCAATTGGTGGTTCTGAGTCTGTAATACGTAATCAATTCTCATTTGATGTGAAAGCTGGAAGTGTGAGTGATTCGCAAGAGTCTGATAGGAGATTTTCGCAAATTTTGGGAAATTCGGCTGTGAGCAATTTCGTTTTGGGGGAATCAGCTGATACTTCATTGAAATCGTCTAGGAAGCGTGTTTTACCTGTTAAGGTGAAGAAGAAGAGTATAGATTTGAAGAATCCTTGCTCTCTAGTGTTTCAGTTGGAGTGAATTTTAATTTACAGGAGGTTGCTCAAATTGAAAAGAAATCGATTCAGAAGAAGGCTAAGGTGGGCTCAATTAGCAAATCGATTGCTGATTTGGGAGTTGGAGGTGATTTTTCATCTGTGGTAGAGATGTCTAGTGCGAATTTGAATAATGAACCTGGGAATCGTGTTCAAGCTAATCTGAATCAAAGTGTGGGTTCCCATAGAGTTATCGATCAGCCTATGTTGGTTCAGAAGGAGAATTGTAAGCTGGATAGTGGAGGATTTGGGTCGAATCTTAATTCTGATGTGCAAGGCGATTCTAATTTGAAGAATGGTGTTCATAGTTCGATTGGTGTAGATGGGAATCGGTCTCAAGGGGATTTCGATCAATGCTTGGGCTCTCTTGGAAGTTTCGATCAGGCTATGGAGGATCAGAAGGAGAATCGCAATTTAAATGTGGGAGGATTTAGTGGAGTTACTAAACCTAGTTCAATTGGTGAGTATATTCACAATCCAGAAGGTTATTTGAAAAATGTCATTCAAATGTTTGATTATAAGCAATTTGGAGGGCCAAGTGTTGGAGGTCAGAATGCTAAGCATGGAACTGAGAATTTTTTTGGTAGTGGAAATAGTGATAATCAGAGTTCATTTGGTATGAATGTGAGTAAGGATAAGGGTGGTTCATTTTTTGATTCCCATCAGCAGCAGGGGTTTGTTTTTGGGCAGAGTTCTAAATTTGATGGTGGAAAAACGTTAAGGAAAGATGATGTGAAATCTGCTGCTCATATGGTAGATAAAGATGGTGATGATTTGGTTATGAAGGATTCTGTGTCTGGTCAAAATGGGAAGGGTTCTACTGATCCTCAAGATGTTAAACCAAAAAATGCTTGGAACTCTAGGGGGCCTACACTTGCGGATAAGATTAAGGGTAACACTGAAAATAAGGTTACTCTGAAATTCAAAGAGCCTGTGGTTTTGGAGGATGGTCGAAGAGTTGTTAGATTTTCAAAGGATGTAATTCAGGAAGGTGCAAAGCTAAATTCTATGCAGCTGGTTGGTCACTTTGTTGGAGCTTCTATGCCATTTCCTGTAGTTGATTTGGTGTTAAAAAGAATGTGGAAAAGGTATGGGCTGATTGATGTTGCCTCCAACTATGCAGGTTTTTTCATTTTGAAATTTAACAATGAGGAAGGTATGTGGTTTGTGTTGGAGAATGGGCCATGGATGATTAATAATGTTCCTTTTTTTGTTAAGAAGTGGGAGGTAGGATGTACTTTGGGAAAGCCCGAATTGAAAAGTCTTCCTTTGTGGGTGAATTTATTTGGAGTTCCATTAGAGATTTGGAATGTTAAGGGTTTGGGTGAACTTGCTAGTGGTATTGGAATTCCTTTGACGCTTGATAGAGCTACTGAAGAAAGATGTATAAAGCAAACGGGTCGGGTGGGTTTTGCTAGAGTGTTAGTTGAGGTGATGGCAGAAAAAAGTATCTCTGATTGTGTGATTGGTGTCATTCCGTTCTTAGATGGATCTGGTGAAAAGGAGATAAAGGTAAAAGCAGAGTATAGATGGAAGCCCCCAAGATGTGACCATTGTAAGATTTTTGGTCACACTTTTGCTTCTTGTGAGGTCAGAACACTGTCAGATGATGAGAAGAATGCAAGATTAAAGAAAGAAATTCAAACTAAACCTGTTTTGGATGTAGATGATGGTTTTCAGGAAGTTGGTAGGAGAAATAGGCCGGTGGGTGTTCAACCTAATCAGAATGGTACTAGAGCATGGGTGGATAAAAGATTTGGTAACCAAAAGTCAGGACAGAGTTTAAATGGTGGTAATATTGGTCAGAAAGAAGGGCAGGGGCAGCAAGCTGGTGGATTAAATAAGGGGCAACAAGGGTCTGGTGGGAGGATTTGGCAGCAAAAAAAGGGTATTAATGTTCAGCAAGGTGGTGTTAGAGCAAATGTGAACAGGTTTACTGAAGTGGGGCAATCTAGTGGAGTTAAAAAAGATGGAGTTGATGATCAAATTAAGGGAAATGGTTCTGTGGGTGTGGTTAAAGAGCAGCAGCAACAGCAGCAAAAAAATAAGGGGTTTGGTTCTGTGGGTGTAATTAAAGAGCAGCAACAGCAACAGAGAAAAAATAAGGGGAATGGCTTTGTGGGGGTGTCTAAAGATCAGCAACAGCAGCAGCAAAATAACAAGGGTGTGGGGGTTGTTGGAAGTGTTAAATGTGGAGATTCTGATATTTCAAAGCAAGGGGGTGGTTCTTTTGGTAAGAGGGTTGAGGTGAAAGGAAAAGAGGATGGGAATGTTATGCATATGGAAGCTAGTTTTGTTCAAAATGAAGTTCCAACAAAAAATTCTTTTGATGTTTTGTCAAAGGAGTTTGTGCAGTCAGAGGATGTTATGAATGAAGATGTGGAGGACAATGTTGTTAAAAAAGGGTTTGAGGGTGTGGGGATTGGTGATAAATTTAAGGAGATGGAGGATGATGTTTCATGGCATTTTGAAAGGTTGGCAGTTAATGTTTATCTAGAACAAGGTTTTAATCCTCCAAGTGAAACTTTCAATAGTTGGAATGAGCGTCAAATTTCCTATTTCAAGGCTGTCCAAAGTGGGGAAATGGTGCTTGAGAAACTTGACTCTCCTTTCTTTATGCAGCCGGATGTTGATAATAGCATTCAAGGAGGGGGAGGGTTGGGTAATTTGTCCTCTGTTTCCAAATGATGAAGATTAATAGTTGGAATATTAGAGGTCTTAAGGTAGCCTCTAAAAGAAAGGAAGTGAAAAGATTAATTGGTGAAAAGTTTGGTATGTTCAGAAGCTTAAGGTTAATGCCTTTATTAAACAGGGCATTTATCCTCCTAAGGAGGTCTTGGATCTGTGATGCAAGAGGCAATTTGATTTTTTTCGGGCTGCTCAAGGGGGGAGGGATGTTTTTGATAAGCAAAATGTTCCTGTTTTTATGCAATCTGTGGAGAAAGATTTCTCAGGAACAGAGGGTGGTGGTGCTGTTCTTCATTCTGTTCATTAGTCTCAAATGGTGAAAGTTGGGGTTTGGAATGTTAGAGGCTTGAACATGGTTTCTAAAAGAAGAGAGGTGAAGAGGTTGATTGTTGATAATGGGTTGGAGGTGTGTTCTGTTGTTGAAACGAAAGTGTGTAGGCCTAGATTAAAGCCTATTTGTGATGAGATTTTTGGAAATTGGAGCTGGGTATCTAACAATTCTGTTTGTGAGGGAAGAACAAGAATTATTATAGGTTGGGATTCAAGTAAAATTAACTTAGATGTGGTTGCTATCTTTCCTCAGGTTATACATGTTCATATCTGTGAGATTGATTCTAAAAGATGGTTTCATTGTTCTTTTATCTATGCTGCAAATGATGTTGTTAGTAGAAGAGATTTATGGGATCGTCTGTTGTTGCATAAAGGAGTTGTGAAATCGGAGCCATGGATATTAATGGGAGATTTTAATGTTGGCCTTAATCCGGGTGATAGCTCTAGAGGATCTTCTAAGGTTTCAAGAGGTATGCAGGATTTTCGAGACTGTGTTAATGATTTGGAAATGGAGGATATTAATCAGAAAGGGCTGATGTTTACTTGGGTTCAGAAGCCCATGTCTGATGTTGGTGGTACGGGTCTTTTAAAGAAGTTGGATAGGGTTTTGGGTAATTTGTTTTTCATGGAAGCTTTTCCTTCTGCTTTTGCTTCTTTTCTTCCTTGGAATTTGTCTGATCATAGCCCTGTTATTCTATTGGTGCCGAATCTTACTCCTTTTAAGCAGAGACCTTTTAAGTTTCTCAATTTTTGGACTGAGAATCCTAATTTCCTGCCTTTGGTTGATGATGCTTGGGTAGCATATATTAAGGGATGCTGTATGTTCTCTCTTGTATCTAAGATGAAGATTGTGAAAAAAGGCCTAAGGAAGTTGCATAAAGAGCATGGTGATGTGTTTGAGAAAGTCAGAAATTTGCGGTTGGAGGTTGATCAAGTTCAGAGGGATATTGATTGTGATCCTGAAAATGGCGATTTGAGAGTGGAGGGGGCTGTTTTTCTTAAATCTTTGAAAGATGCTTTGTTTGATGAGGAATGTTTTTTACGGCAGAGATCTAAGGTTCAGTGGTTGCGGGAAGGTGATTCGAACACGGCTTACTTTCATAGTGTTGTTAAAAGCAGGGTAAATAAAGGGAGAATAAATGAGGTTGAGGATTTGGATGGTAATCGGTTTATGGGTGCTGCTGTTCCTCAACAGTTTGTGAAGCATTTTGAAAGAATGTTAGGGTCAGAGGAGGGTGTTGAGCCTATTATTGAGCCAGATGATCTGTTTGTGAATAAGATTTCCTCTCAACATGCTGAGTTTATGATTAGGCCTGTTGAGGATACAGAAATAAGGGATGCTATCTTTGATATTGATGAGTTAAAGGCCCCGGGGCCTGATGGTTTTTCATCCAGATTTTTCAAAAAAGCTTGGCCAATTGTGGGTAAGGAAGTCTGTGATGCTGTGAAGGAATTCTTTTATAATGGAAAGCTATTAGGGGAAGTGAATGCTACTGTTCTTACTCTTGTTCCAAAGTCTCAAAGTCCAAAGAATGTTGCTGATTTTAGACCAATTGCATGCTGTAATGTGATCTATAAGTGCATTAGTAAAATCTTGGTTGGCAGAATTAAGGATTGTTTGAATGTGCTGGTGGATGCTAATCAATCTGCTTTCATCCCTAATAGGCATATAGGTGATAATGTGTTGCTTGCGCAAGAGTTGATGAGGGGATATCATAGACAGAGAGGTGCCAGCAGGTGTGCTTTTAAGATAGATATACAAAAAGCTTATGATACTGTGAATTGGTGTTTTCTTGAAGAGATTTTAAGAAGGTTCGGGTTTCATCCATGTATGGTCAGCTGGCTTATGAAGTGTGTGTCTTCCGCTTCTTTCACTATCAGAGTTAATGGAGAGCATCATGGTTTTTTCCCGGGGAAGAGAGGAATCAGGCAAGGAGACCCGCTTTCTCCATACCTATTTACCCTTGTTATGGAGGTTCTTACGTTAATGGTTAAAAGAAAGGTGCAAAGTTGTCCTCAATTCAGATTTCATCCTAAGTGTGAGAAGCTTGGGCTGACCCATCTTTGTTTTGCGGATGACCTTCTCATGTTCTGTTATGGAAATGTGCATTCTGTCAATGTTCTGAAGGATGCTTTGATGGAGTTTAGTGTTTCTTCTGGATTAAAGCCGAGTATGGGTAAGAGTACTTCGTTTTTGGGAAATGTTTTTGGATTTAATCGTGAGGAAATTATGAAGGTCCTTCCTTTTCAGTTGGGAAAATTGCCTGTGAGATATCTTGGGGTGCCTCTGATTTCAACTAAACTTTTTCATAGAGATTGTTTGAGTCTCATTGATAAAGTAAGGAGAAGAACTATGGAGTGGAGGAATAAATGGTTGTCGTTTGCGGGGAGATTGCAGCTTGTCAATTCAGTGCTATCTTCAATTAGTGTATACTGGTCTTCTATGTTTTTGCTTCCAGTTTCAGTTGTTAAAGAGATTGAGAGGATTCTTAGAGCTTTTTTGTGGAGTGGAGGGGAGGCTATTAAAGGCAAGGCTAAAGTGGCATGGAGTATTGTTTGTTTACCTAGGAGTAAGGGAGGTTTAGGTGTCAAAAGCTTGAAGCTATGGAACAAGATTCTGCTCTCAAAACAGATCTGGAAAATCATTGATAATGGAGATTCTCTTTGGGTAAAGTGGCTGCACACTTATAGGTTGAAAGATAGGAACTTTTGGGATGTGGGTGAGGTTCATGATGCTAGTTGGTTCTGGAGGAAAATGGTCAGAATAAGGGATGCTTTCAGATTTCAGCTTGTGCATAAGATTGGTGATGGGAAGTCTACGAGTCTTTGGTTTGATAATTGGCACCCTTCAGGTCCTTTGTGTTATTTAATCTCTAAAAGAGAGTTGTATGAAGCTAGGGTGGATTTGAATTTGAAAGTGAGTGATATTGTTTGTGATGGAAATTGGTTATGGCCGATAGATGTTTGGTGTAAGTATGGCCACATCCTTCAAGCTTTCCAACCTGCTTTGAAGGATCATGTTAGGGATAAAGTGTTATGGAGAAATCAAAATGGGCATGTTTCTGATTTTCATGTTGGGGCTGTTTGGATTGACAATTTTAATGGTTATGAAGATGTGAGTTGGGCCAAGCTAATTTGGTATAGTCAAGGAATTCCGCGGCATGCTTTTTTCCTTTGGCTTGCTATAAGAGAAAGATTGAGGACATTGGATAGAATGCTAAAGTGGAGGGTGACCGAAAGTAATGTTTGTGTGCTATGTTCTGATGCTTTGGAATCTCATTGTCATTTGTTTGTGGAGTGTAGTTATAGTAAGGAGGTTTGGAGAGCTTTGGAAGGGTTCATTGGTGTTTATGATTTTATTGTCAGTGGCAGGGGTGGATCTGATGGTTGGAGGTGTTTAATTGAGGAGCTATCTAAGGTTAAAATGGGAAATTCTATTTGGAGCATCATTCACAGACTTGTGTTTGCTGCTGTGATTTATTTTCTTTGGCAAGAAAGAAACAAGAGAATCCATACGGCTGTTTATAGGTCTGAGTTTCAGCTTGCTAGACAAGTCATTGAGCTTATTAAAATGAAGCTTATGGGTCTAAAAGTGAAGCCTAATAGTCATGTAAAGAGGGCTGCTGAGATCTGGGATTTGGAAGTAAGGAATGGTGGATTTCATGCTAAGATTCAAGTTTGATTTGATGTTTGATTGCCTTATGTGTTATTTATGGTTGCTGATCTGGAGGCTGTTATGTGGTTGTTGGTGGCTGTTCTCTAGTTCTTGGTGGAAATGCTGGGAGATTGATTTTCTTTTTGAGAGATTTGTTAGATTGTGGATATTTTGTGCATTTGAGATCCATTTTATTGGGTTCTTTTCGGGGGGTGCTGTGGGTTTGGCTTGGGAAACACCTGGGTTTTTTGGGGGGAAGGGATTTATTTTTCTTTACTTGTTGGGGTTATGGGTTTTGGGTGTTTGGGTTGGTGATATAAGGGGGTGCAGGGTAGAGGAGATAGGTTGTCTTTTGAACTTGTTTTGGAGTTATAAGGGGGTTCTTTGGGAGGTTTGGAGGTTTTGTAGGTGGTTTCTTTTGTTGGTGTACAGGGGTGCTAGATGGTATTATTTGGAAATTTTTTTGAGTAAGAGGGTGGGGGTGGGGGGTAATTGTAGGTTGTTTGGTGTTTCCGGATCTAAAAGAGAATATTCCTTTGGTTCTCTTTTTTTGATGGTGTTTCTTTTCTGGGATGGATTTTGGTTTGTTCAGTTTGTTCTTGAGCTGTTGAAGTTGTTTGCTGCTATATTCTGGCTGATTGTTGGTTCTGATATGGTGGATGATGTTTATGACTCTTTGTGGTGTTTTAAAAGTCATACTTTGTGGTATCAAAGAGTGGATTCTATATGGATGCTTTTTGTTGGAGGTATAAGGTTGGAGTATGGGTTTATTCAGAGTGGTTCTCTCTTTTGGCTTCTTGTAGTTTTTATGAAGTGTATTATGGTTTGGATCTGTATGCAACATTTTATGATGGTTTGGTGTTGGAGATGTGATGATTATTGGACAGCTTTATGGAGCTATAAGGAGGTTTTTAAAAGTGCTGTTGGATCTGTTTTCTCCTGCTGGATTGTCTATTTTGTTCTTTATTCTGGCTGGTGGTTTAAGGGTGCTCTTGGTGAAATATATGGTGTTGTTCTGTTATTTGGAGTTTTTAGGAGGTATAAGGGTGGATGTTTCTCTTATGATTTTGATATTCTTGTCTTCTATGTGTATGGTTTTTCTTGGTCAAATGGTTGTGTTTCTTATCTGATTGTTGATCCCCCCCTCTTTCTTGGTCTGGTTAAGTTGGGAGATTTGTATTTTTTTGAGGTCTGGTTTATTTGTGAAGCACTAAGTAGGTGTTCATTTTATATGGATGCCCTTGTGTGTGCTTACTCCTATTGCCTGGTAATTGACTTTTGGATCTATGGTCTGATAACTTTGATTACTGGCATAGGAGTGTGGTTGTGTCTCCTTTGTTTATTAGTTTGTGCTATTGTCAGTCATTGTCAGCTTTTTATTTTTTTTATTTTTTATAATACTGGTGTTATAAGGGGATGCTGGATTATGAGCTGTTGTTTTCTTTGTTTTAGAGGGATTCATTTCTGCTGGATTACGTCTCATGATCATGGAGGTATAAGGTGGCTACTCAATTTTGGTTATTTTTTGATCTTGGGATCTGGAGGTATAAGGTGGTTAATGTTGGTTTGTGGTCTGGTTGTTTTATCAGTTATAGGGAGTGTAAAGGCTGCTACTTTTTGGTTCTCTGATCTCTATTCTTTTGTTTTGTTGTGTGGGATTGATATAAGGAGGTTTGTTATGTGGAGATATAAGGGTGGTCTTTGCATTTGCTATGCTGTTTTTTATTTGGTTCTGGTGGGTTGGAGTGACAAGGTTGGTTGTTGGGTTTGGTACTTATGGATCTCTCAATCTTGGTACTGTTTTATTGGGAATTGGAGTCATTGTTACTCTGATTGTTATGGTGGCTTAAGGTGTATAACTGATTTGGGCAATAGTATTCAAGGAGATATAAGGGTGTGGAATTGGTTTTGTTTGTTGATTATGGAGTGTTGTCATGTTGGGGACTCTGTACAGTGGCCTGTTTTCAAAAATTTTTGCCATGGCCTGTTTGTATATAGTGTCTATTCCATCCATCAAATTGATTGTTTGGGCTTCATTGTTCTTCCCATTTATGAAAGGTCTGCCTATACAATGATTTTTTCAAATCTGGGTTTAGTTCAGATGCTCTTGTGTAGTCAATGGAAGTATCTTGATTCTTGCTGGAAGGAGGATAATTGGCTTAATCGAATGCAGAATGATTGGCTTTTTGGGTCTCTGTGGCTTATTTGGTATCAAGTGCTGAAGGAGTGGCTTATGCACCCTGTT
The DNA here is from genome assembly GCA_030169165.1 of Centaurea solstitialis. Taxonomy (NCBI): domain Eukaryota; kingdom Viridiplantae; phylum Streptophyta; class Magnoliopsida; order Asterales; family Asteraceae; genus Centaurea; species Centaurea solstitialis. The sequence continues at coordinate 28,040 of JARYMX010000274.1, read as the reverse complement.
AAGTGGTTTGTATTCAAGAAATTTCGCAATGGAGTGTTTGTGTATGGAGTTGCTTCCATCCATATTTTCAGACATCAAGGAGCTGATGAGTGGGGAGTTATAAGATGGTTGTTCTTTTGTTGGTTGCTGTTGGGATGTGGAGCTGGGTATAAAAGGTGGTTTATGGTGGTGGTTATTTTGACAGTTGTATGGAGTGATAAGGATGATTTTCTATGGCTTTTTGGACTCTTTGCAGCTGCTGTTTTGGTTATGGTTGATATAAGGTGGTCTGTTTTATGGGGTCTGAAGGGAGGTGTGTACAAGTGTAAGTTTGTTGATCTTTATGGAGCTGATGTTTTTCAAAAAATTTGCCAAGGTGTCTTTGGGCATGAAGCCTTTTCCATCCTTGTTTGCAACCTGCAGAATACCATTAGAGTTCTAAGAAGCCCAATTTTAAGTATTTTATTTCAGAAGGTGATCAATTTGAGGAGGGATTATCCAATTAGCACTGATTGGATCAGTTTTGATAATTATGGTGGATATAGAGTTTTCTATTGGTGGTCAATTTTGCTTGCTGATCATTCTTCTATTATCCACATTGATTCTTTTTGGAGGATATATCAATTTGGAATGCAGGGTCAATTTAATGGAAGCTGTTGGGTACGATTTGATGAGGGTTTGATTTGGAGGATTGTTGTTGCTGATTGGCTTGGCAGGTTTTTTGATTTGGATCGATTTGAGCATTCCTTTGATCAAGTTGAACCTTCTGTGTTTCGATTTGAGATGATGGAGTCTTCTGGTGATCGATTTGTTGGTTTAAGAGATATGAGGATGGCTGGGTGTGATTATTCCTTGTGGTTTTGTGAAGAATGTGATCGATTTATTCATCTGATTGTCTGGTTTCAACGCATTTATCATCTGAATGGGTTTCTGCGGCTGAATTTTTGGCTGAATGGGATTAAGTCGCTGCCATCTGATATTTGGTGTTGTATTAATCGATCTTTGACTTTGGGAGTTTTATGGAGATTATTTGAATGGGATAAGGGATTTACAAGTGATTTTGGGCTCAGATTTCATGGTTGGGCTCTTAATATCTATTGGGCCAGATTTGTCTATTATAAGGGAGTTATAAGGGGGGTTTATTTGTTGGGCTTTTTCTTCTGGGCTAAAGGAGTTATAAGGGGGGTTTATTTGTTGGGCTTTCTCTACTGGGCTAAGTTCTTTGATGGGCTGTGTATTATGGGTATTTCTTTTATGTGGGATCAGATTTGGTGGATCACATTCCAGATGGGCTCTCTTTATTTCTCTAGCAAGATGTGGATGGATTGCCCTCTTAATTTTTTTGGGCCTGAGTTTGTCTATACTGATTTTATTATTATTTGTGGGCTGGATAGTTTGGTGGGGTGTTTTTGTAAGGTTGTAAAGCCGTTTTTTGGGTTTTTGGAGTTGTTGGTTTATGCTTAGGAGTTTTATTTGTTTTTTTTGGAGTCTTTGTTGGTTTTTTCCTAAGCACGTCTTAGGTAGGCATTTTGTTTTTCTTGGGGTATGCCCCTCGTAGTTGTACTTTCTTTCTTTTTTTGAATAAAGTTTTCCGGGGTTCCGTCCCCTTTTCCCAAAAAAAAAAAACCCTGAACCCTGAACCCTGAACCTGAACCCTGAACCCTGAACCCTGAACTGACCCTGAACACCTGAACCCTGAACCCTGAACCCTGAACCCTGAACCCTGAACCTGAACCCTGAACCCTGAACCCTGAACCCTGAACCCTGAACCCTGAACCCTGAACCCTGAACCCTGAACCCTGAACCCTGAACCCTGAACCCTGAACCCTGAACCCTGAACCCTGAACCCTGAACCCTGAACCCTGAACCCTGAACCCTGAACCTGAACCCTGAACCCTGAACCCTGAACCCTGAACCCTGAACCCTGAACCCTGAACCCTGAACCCTGAACCCTGAACCCTGAACCCTGAACCCTGAACCCTGAACCCTGAACCCTGAACCCTGAACCCTGAACCCTGAACCCTGAACCCTGAACCCTGAACCCTGAACCCTAAACCCTAAACCCTAAACCCTAAACCCTAAACCCTAAACCCTAAACCCTAAACCCTAAACCCTAAACCTAAACCCTAAACCCCTAAAACCCGAACCCCGAACCCCGAACCCTAAACCCTAAACCCTAAACCCTAAACCCTAAACCTCCAAACCCTGAGGGTTTTAAACCCTCAAGGTCTTAGGATTTTTGAAACCCTAAACCCTAATAGTAGTATTTGGTATCAAACTAAACAAACAAAAGTAAAAAAAAGTGCAAGAAATCAAAATAAGGCATTATTCCAATACCTAACTCTAAAACAAAAATATGTATGAATTATGTATGAATATGTAGATAAAAAGAACCAACAAAAGGTTTACTTTCCATCTTGGTTCGTGAAGGTTTATACTCTTTTGATAATAAATTATGTATGAATACCTTGTAAAAGGCTCGACAGAATGTTTTAGTAGTCTTATTGTTTTTTATGATACTTTCGAAAGTTAAAAGTTTCTTCTGGAGTTTGGTTTTGGCTTTTAGTGTGCTTCGTGAGCTAATTGACAAAGTGGGTTGTTTTTCCTTAATGGTTCTTTTTGGGTCTAGTACTTACACCTGTTATGGTTATGTTAGGGTTCTATTTCTATAATGGCTAAATATTTTGTAGATTTGCTTTACACTTGGTGAAAAAAAATTGACCTTTTACGTTGTTCGGTGTATTTTGATGCTCTAAATATGATCTAGATGTTCCTGATTTGCTTCTTTTATACTTTTAATTGATTTTAGGTTTCTGCTATTCATGTAAGATTTAATAATGAGTTTGTTCTTTGTTCTATGACAAATTCTATGCGACCCCCAAACCCCCACCATGGAACCCCGAGGTAATTGATTGGACCAGTTTCAATTTACTATTAGTTAAGAATTGGATTCAAAGTGTGGATCATATGATTTTTGGATATGGCTAGTTACTGCATTAGGCTAAACAATTTCTAAGGGTAATTAATTTTTAGGCTATGTTAATAAAGCCATATGTGGATACAGTTTTGTGATTCATAAAATAAGCTTTGTGATTCATAAAATAAGCTGACAAGTTTTCCTTCTCATTAGGTTGTGATGACATTGTGGATTTGGTGTTGGAGTCTTATAAGTTGTTTAATTGAATTTTTAGGATTATCTTTCGATTTGTTTGGATTATTTTTAGGATTATCTTTCGATTATCTTTCTAAACCCTAAACCCGGAACCCGGAACCCCGGAACCCGGAACCCCGGAACCCCGGAACCCCGGAACCCCGGAACCCGGAACCCGGAACCCGGAACCCGGAACCCGGAACCCGGAACCCGGAACCCGGAACCCGGAACCCCGAACCCGGAACCCGGAACCCCGAACCCCGAACCCGGAACCCCGGAACCCCGGAACCCCGGAACCCCGGAACCCCGAACCCCGGAACCCCGGAACCCCGAACCCCGAACCCCGAACCCCGAACCCCGAACCCCGAACCCTAAACCCTAAACCCTAAACCCTAAACCTCCAAACCCTGAGGGTTTTAAACCCTCAAGGTCTTAGGATTTTTGAAACCCTAAACCCTAATAGTAGTATTTGGTATCAAACTAAACAAACAAAAGTAAAAAAAAGTGCAAGAAATCAAAATAAGGCATTATTCCAATACCTAACTCTAAAACAAAAATATGTATGAATTATGTATGAATATGTAGATAAAAAGAACCAACAAAAGGTTTACTTTCCATCTTGGTTCGTGAAGGTTTATACTCTTTTGATAATAAATTATGTATGAATACCTTGTAAAAGGCTCGACAGAATGTTTTAGTAGTCTTATTGTTTTTTATGATACTTTCGAAAGTTAAAAGTTTCTTCTGGAGTTTGGTTTTGGCTTTTAGTGTGCTTCGTGAGCTAATTGACAAAGTGGGTTGTTTTTCCTTAATGGTTCTTTTTGGGTCTAGTACTTACACCTGTTATGGTTATGTTAGGGTTCTATTTCTATAATGGCTAAATATTTTGTAGATTTGCTTTACACTTGGTGAAAAAAAATTGACCTTTTACGTTGTTCGGTGTATTTTGATGCTCTAAATATGATCTAGATGTTCCTGATTTGCTTCTTTTATACTTTTAATTGATTTTAGGTTTCTGCTATTCATGTAAGATTTAATAATGAGTTTGTTCTTTGTTCTATGACAAATTCTATGCGACCCCCAAACCCCCACCATGGAACCCCGAGGTAATTGATTGGACCAGTTTCAATTTACTATTAGTTAAGAATTGGATTCAAAGTGTGGATCATATGATTTTTGGATATGGCTAGTTACTGCATTAGGCTAAACAATTTCTAAGGGTAATTAATTTTTAGGCTATGTTAATAAAGCCATATGTGGATACAGTTTTGTGATTCATAAAATAAGCTTTGTGATTCATAAAATAAGCTGACAAGTTTTCCTTCTCATTAGGTTGTGATGACATTGTGGATTTGGTGTTGGAGTCTTATAAGTTGTTTAATTGAATTTTTAGGATTATCTTTCGATTTTGTTTTTATGGATGTCATTTTGTATTATTTTTATTCCCTTTGTAGTTTATCCTTATTTTCCAAAAAACTCTAAAAACTAGATTTGAAAAAAAAAACAAAAATATTGTAGAAATAGGTATTTCCACTTAATAGTTTGTACGTTGTTTTTAAAAGCTTCTCAAAAGTATCCTAAAATGAACTTATTTTTATTCACTAAATTCAACTTTCAGTTTAATTAAATATTGGTTTCATCAAGATTATTTTCAAAATATTGAGTTTTTGGTATTTTACTCTTAAAGGTTAATAATATTTAATTCATTAACAATTTGTTAGGGATAGAAATGAATATTAATATAATATTTAAACATGTAAGATAGTCTATTCAACATTAATATAATAGAGATGGAAATGAATGTGTAAGACATGCAATAATAAGTTGTGAATGTTAATATGCAAAACCTAATGTTTAATAAATTTTTTCGAAAAGTTACTTACCAAATGCATTATGATATAGCATAAATAAATCTCATGTTCATATCATTTGTTAAATTTGATCGTTTACCTCAATAGATGGCGAAACCAAAATAGCATATTGAAAAGATTGTTGTCGCTTTCCATACCATAGCTTTAATTAATGATCAACGTAACAAATACCTACAAAAATAACGAAAAGATAATAGAACACACTTAAAATAATGAAGGATCCATATACGTAATAAATGCATGGATGCTAAAAGTAAAGCATAAAAGACATAGTACCAAGTGCAATATCACAAAGATAAGCATATGAATGATAAGAAAATAAATTCTAGATTCTAATTTACGAACAAAACAACAATAATCATCCTTTAATCTAAATTAGTCTGATTATGTAAAAATCATTACGTTTAGACATATTATTAAAACTATGTTTGGCAAACTAGCTAATAAGGTAGCTTGTAACCGATAAGCTAGCTAGTAGCTGATAAGCTACCTTAATAAACAAAAAATATATGTTGAAGTATAATAATTAATATTAATAAAAGTATAATTGAAAACAGGTACAAAAAGCTTTAAAAGGTTGCCTCCAAAATGAATATCAAAAAGCTAGAAAAAATATTATGTACTTATCAATAGTTTAATGAAATTACTTGATTTTTTTCTTTGTTAAAGTTCTAATGATTTATAATTAATTAATAAAATAGGATGTATTGATTAAATTAATAAAATAAGTAAAAAAACGTACATTCTTTAATTTGAGAATATAAAATATAAAGAATGATCTATTATGATTATCAAATATGTAATTTAATAAAACCTTTTTTATAAGGTAACTTACTTAAAAGTTGAATTGAATAATGTAAATGAAACAAAAATAAAAACATGGATAAGAAAAGCATTTGTTAAAGAGGAAGGATGAAAATTGTTATAAGTATCAAACTATAGGAACTAAAATTGTAGGCTTTTAATTTAATGATAATGCTAATGTTGTAATTTTAGGAGTATGGCACACTTGTAATAAAGCTTTAATTTTCCTATCATCTATACCAAGTCATATTAATGTCAATGTTGTAATTTAAAAATAATGGCAGATCTTTTTACAATTTTTTGGGTCAAAATTTTATTTTTCCTACAAATTGTATGGTATTATAATAAGGTATTTAGCTACTATTACAGTCTAAACTTATGCATCGTTACATATGGTTGTTTTCTATGTATTTCAATTCTATAAGTTTGACTCAGCGAAGAAAGATTGCTAGTTTGCATTAAATTATCAGATGGAATTATGTTAAGGTATGGTTCCAGATCATCCCTATGGGTGCAGTAGATTTAGTTAGGGTGTACGATTTATTAACAAAGATTGTCTAAGGGCTAAGACCCCAAAGATGTCTAAAATCAAAATGGCCACTAAGAGAAGCAATTCTTATTTCAAGGAGACTTTTTCACCTTTTACATCATTCGTCAATGATTGTAACTTCGTGGGTTTTAGTTTAGTAAAAGAGAAACAACTATAAATCTAGAGCCAGTTTTGAATCTAAAGGGATTAATTATCTATAACCATCTCAAAATGTGATAAATCAACAAAATGAACAATAAGTATTGTTCTTAATTTCTTATAGATAACAATGTCATTATGACTATTGTTCTTATTTGGAATATTAGAGAACTCAAGAATCAAAACATTTTCCTTTCAAAAATTGCCCAAAAATGGTAAAACTTCCATCGATCTCTGGTAAATTTGTATGCAAATTCATGTAGATGACTAGTAAATTTGTATGCAAATTCATGTAGATGACTAGTATTAACTAGTATTACTTACAATACATAGAAGACATTGTTGTAAAGACAGCTATTGATTTGCATCTTTATAATTTCTAGACAAATGTAATTGAACATAATATTAACTGTTGAGATTTGACAAACTCAATGTTTTATAAAATAATTTAGAGTTAAATGCAAATTTGGTCCTTATGTTTTACAAAAATTAATGACTAAGGTCCCTCAACGGAATTTTTAACTAACAACGTCCCTATAGTTTTGGTTTTCATAACACATATGGTCATTCTTATAAAAAAAATAGAATTAAGAAAGGGTAATTTGTCCATTCACTTTTCCTATTTATTTAATCTTAATTTATAACATATTTGGTCCCTCTTTGATTAATATAATAAATTAAATTTACCCTTTATTTGTTCATGGTCATTCTAAGTCTAGCTCCTTCTGTATTCATCTTCAATGTGAGACCGTAAATAGGATGATTGAAGAGTCCTTTGTTAAGCAAATTTAAAGTCCTTTGTTATCAATTCAAGATAAAGTTTCAAATAATAGAACAAGGCACCAAACTGTTGCAAGAACTCCAATTTCAAATAAAGAAAAAAGACATTCATGTGATACCGAATTCTAGAAATTAGCAAACATTAGCCCTAAAAAACCAAGGAACTCTAGAACCAAGATAGAAAATGGAGAAAAAATCCAACATGAAATACAAGCAATTCAAGTAAGAAAAGAGACAAGGGATAAGAAAAACCTTTATCGAAGAAGTTTGAGCAATCAAAGTAGCTGAGATATAGTTTTTCCAATAGTCTCTTAAATAAATAGACTTGGAGAGGGAAGCCGAGATGAAGACCTTCAATTGTCGCTTTGCATAGGGATATGGTACAGTTCTATTCTGAAAATTAAAGTAGTATGAATAGGAGATATTTATGTTGTGATTGGCAAAAATAAGCTGCTAGCTTACAAGCTAATCAATCCAAACATGTACCGTAGGTAAACATGTACCATAGGTAGAAACACATTATGCTTTAAAAAAAGAGAAACACAATAGAAAACATACATTATTTTATTATAACTGCCCACATAGACAAATTAGACACCTTACATGGTAAATTAAAGAATATACATAATATAACTTATAACTTGTTGAAATTAGATGGTTTATGGTTATAATTCAACCAAATTAAGCAACAACATAGATCGGATATAAATTGTTCATTGTCATAGATCTTTAGGCATTCTTTACTGGACTGAAACACTATAAAGTCCAGATAAGGGTTGACCTTAAAAGCAATAAACCCAATTCTATGCCCATCTTGACTTAAGACAGAATGCCGTTAATCTTCCACTTATGGGGTTTTCTATTTTTCTGCATAGAACCATAGTACCGATAGATATAGGGTATCTTGAAAAAGTAACAAACGAGAACCATATTGTTTCAATAAGTCAAAAAAACAAATACATTTTCTTGATTTCTTGAGTATCAATATTCAATACTCAAGTTTAATAGGCTGCAACTCAAAATTTGATTTTTTTGACTACACGTGGATTCAATAAAATCAGTAGATTTTATTCCACAAATGGGTTCTATGTGTTCTTTAAAAACAATCACCCCAAATGGGTATCGAGATACTATTTTTTTAACATGGGTATTATTTCATGAACAATGTTTAGAAGATTAGGTTTTTGTGACACAAATTTTGGATTCCAAACAAATATGATATGAATAATGAATAGGGGAAAAAAGAGGGACAACCCAAATGGTAAAATACAGATGTAAAAAATACCAGCTAACAGAAATAAGAACATATTAAAACTCAAATCGTGGATGAATCATACCTGCAAAATGAGTGAGACTGTGTGAGAAGGATGATGCAATGACATGAAGAGGGCTGAGAGCAACGTTATTGAACATGAAACCCAAATGGGAGAAAGGGTGATGAGTCTAGAACGCTAGGAGGGAAGAGGATTGACCGTTGGTACAGAGATGTTATACATGGAAATCTGCTCAAATATAAACATGTATGTATATATATATATATATATTATGTAAAAATGTTGTATGTATATACATGTATACATGTGGGTGTATGATAAAAGGGAGAGGAGGTAGGGGTAGGATCTGTACGAGGGTATCGGTGGTGAGGTATGAGGGTAATCTGAAGCAAGCATTAATATAACTTCTGAAAATTAGGAGAAGTGAGTGATGTCATCACGATGACGTCATCTTTTCATGCTTATCTTTCAATTAGGAGAAGTGATGTCATCACGATGACATCATTTTATCTTTTACAATTAGGAGAAGTGATGTCATGACGATGACATCATCTTTTATGCTTATCTTTGTGATGTCATAAGTGGAGCGACCGTTGGTGAGTAGAGATGTTATAAAACCCTGATAATTTAGTCTTTTGAAATTTGAAGATAAATTGGGGAAAGCGAAGGGTCTCGGAGGAATTTTAGAAGAAACAAATTAGAGGGAACTTTTTGAAAGTTTTGTTTTTTTAATCTTTTGTAACTCAACTAGGGGTGAGCATCGGTTTGGAACCGGAACCGGAAATGAGGAATTTGAAGAACCGAGAACCGGACCGTATAGGTAATACTGTTCCGGTTCCAGTTCCGGTGCCGGTCCCAGGTTTTCGGTTAAAAACCCAGTTGGAACCGATATTCATAGTTTAATACCAAATCATATAACATACTATTTTTGCATTTATGATTTTATATTATTGTTGAAATAAATAAAATTGTGGTCTGTGTTTATATATATGATGATATAAATGATTTCAACTATTTGTATTATACGATTAAAGTGTATATATAATATGAGACTTAGAATTATATGTAATGAAATTAAAGATTTTAACTATCATATATGTTTTGATTCAGTGTGAGATATCATCAGAAACTCGTATTCCAATAATTTTAACGAATTATGTTAGTGGTTGTCAAATAAAATTACGGGAAATCTTTAAAAAAACTGTAATTTTTTATGAGATATAAAATATTTGTGTTTTAGTGATATTTATTAAAATGTGAACTAAAAACATATTGTGAATTGTGTGAATTAGTATTCATATATTTTATATATAAAATCATTTCATATCGATTTTAAACTTCCGGTCCGGTCCCGGTTAATTACCCGGAAAAATGGGACCGAACCCGGTTTGGAAACAGAACCGGAAATGGGAGATTTAAAGAACCGAAAACCGGACCGGTTGCACTATACCGGTGCGGTTCCGGTCCCGGTCCCGGTTCGGGCCAGTTTTTTCGGTTCCATTGCTCACCCCTAAACACAACAGCCTTGAGTGGCGCTCAAGGCTGTATTTGGTTCGGGTGGTTGGAGACCACTGCAAACACTGCCGAAAAACACATCGGACCAATATTGCAAGTTCGTCGGAGAATGGTAGTACAACTTCCATCCATCTATGGTAAAATTGTATGTAAATTCATGTAGATGGCTAGTATTTACTACAATTACTTACAATACATAGAATTACATTGTTGCAAAGACGGCTATTGAATTGCATCCTTACAATTTCAAGACAAATTTAATTGAACATAATATTGACTGTTGAGATTTGACAAACTCAATGCTTTATAAAATACTTTAAGTTTAATTTGTTAAGAATTAAACGTAATCAAAACAAGATGATGGTTGTGCATTTTAACCAAATCATAAGAAGGTAGTCTTCAAAAAATATAATTTTTGAGAATAAGTTGTTACCAAATTCTTATGGGACATGATTTTTTGTAGCAAATCCATTACAAAATGGTGTTCACAAGATTTGATTACTTCACTTTTTAAACAGATAAAACACCAAAAAACAATAGATTATTACCAACAAAAAATTAACTATGGATGAACTACACAACTACAGAACAATTTAGCTACAGAATTGGTAGGGAGTGTATTAGCTTAGCTACAATTTAGCTTGTATTAGCTACTCATGTATAAAAATTGATTTACTTCTAGCTTTAACTCTTATATGTAATGAAATTGGGTTACAACTTGACATGTCCCTCAAATAGACCAAATACCCACCAACTATATACTTGATAGATTCACATTTACCGATTTATCACTTTCTCTTATATTAAGAAATATACATAGATTTTATTACAACTTCCCACATAGACAAAGTAAAATGAAGTTTTTATCATTATTCTTGATCATTTTTATCTTTACTACAAGTTTTTTTTATTTACACCAATAAAATCGGTTAGTACATGATCTCAACAAAAAAAAAAACCAAAAAAGTATAGCAACCATAAGCAAAAAAAATCAGATCGGTGGATCAAGACCAAAGTATCATCTAAAAACAAAAAATACAGCTACCAAACAACCACATATCATTATAATGATCAATAGATGGAAAAAGTAATGAAACCCTAAGCAAAAAAATCATAGAGATAGAGGAGTAACATGAACCATATTTTAACAAATCATTAACAATCAAAATGTGGATCAAGATTATGAGAAAGCACATACCCTGAGTATCCCTAAACCGCTCGGTGGAGCAGGCATCGGAAAGGCCGGAGATGACAGGGAAGGACCCGACGAGGACGTGGCAGCTTTTGACAAATCTGTTGTACACGACGGCCCAGAAAGTTAAAGATGTACAAATCAAAACGATAAACAAATTTATACAAATCCATACATGAAATCAAAAACTTAAACACTTGTCTAACCCTATACAAATTTTAATTTTAACTTTAAACCCTAAACAGGTGTACGATTTCTACTGACTTTGTTTACAAACCTGGATTTTGCGTTTGTTTCATGGAGGTTCAAATCTGAATTTAGCCCTCGTTTCTTGGGTGGTTCATGTGTGGGTGCTTCCAGATTCTAAACAGGTCAGTAGACATGGATCATGGATCTGAAGGGTGATGCGAGGGAGGAGGGTTTTCTTGCCGGAGAATCGATTTTCATCGGAGAAGATGTAGGTTTTTCCCAAACCCATTTGGAATATCAAATCGTCGGTGTTATGAGAAGAGATACACCATCGAGAATATCAAATCATGGATCTGAGAATGGAAGGCGACGAATGGATCTGGGTCCGAGAAGGGGAGACGTAATCTTTGCCGTAGAAGAAAGGTGTCACCAGAAACAGGAGGGGAGGAAGTGGTTGTGGCAACAAAGAGTGGAGTTCTGGTTTCGTGATCGTGTGGTTTTGAGTAGGTTTTGTAGTGGTTTTGAGTTGCAACAATGGTGGTTTTTGAGAAATGGAAATGGGACAATGAAACTTCCTTCTTATTAGAAGAGGGAAGGTTGTAATCATCATGCCTAATCCCTAGACTGAAAAGTTAAAAAGTAAGGTGGCTGTAATAAATATGCCAGCCTGTTAAAAATCTATGAGAAGACATGCAAAGATTGTTGGAGTTGCTCTTTTTTATCAAAAAATATAAATTGTATCTAACATATTTTCATGTTTCCACGTTGTTAGAGTTGCTCTTTTTTTTAATCAATAAATATAGATATTGATAAAATTTTTATTTATTCAAACCGTAACTTGATAAAATAATTTATGATTATCGCTATGTTTGCCAAACTAGCTTATAAGCTAGCTGGTAGCTGATACGCTAGCTTATGAACAAATTATATTTGACAAAATTAGCTTATGAGTATGTAAAATGACCAAAAATATTATCTTTGGATTTAATAATTAATATTAATAAGGGGTATAATTGAAAAGAAATACAAAAAACTACTTAAAGTAGCGTTTTAAAAAACTAGTTTTTGTCAAATATAATTTATTCATAAGCTAGCTTATCAACTACTAACTAGTTTATCAATTAACAGCTAGTTTAATAGCTAGTTTGCCAAACATAGCCAAAATAGTTTTTCAAAAAGCTAGCATACGGTTCATCTAAACAAGAGTGTATCCTTGTTTTTTATGCAAAAATATTATTGTATCAGTCTGGAAAATATCTAAAAAATCTAAATAATCTGACACACTAAACATATGCATAAAAATCGTATCTAGTGATTTATATTTTTGATGTGAATATTGTTGGAGATGCTCCTTTTTTATCAATAAATATACATAAATATAGATATTGAATAAAATTTCATTTTATTCAAAACCTAAGTTACTTAAAAAAATATAAAAATTTTGGGGTATTTTATTCCAAGGTGATTATGACTTAGGCTATGGTTATGTTCCCCAAACTAGTTGATAAAATAGCTTATGATTAAGACTATGTTTGGCAAACTAGCTGATAAGCTAGTTGTTAGTTGATAAGCTAGATAGTAGTTAATAAGCTAGCTTATAAACAAATTATGTTTGACAAAAACTAGCTTATGAGTATGTAAAATGACCAAAAAGAATATCTTTTGATTTAATAATTAATATTAATAAGGTTCTAATTAGAAAAAGCTATTCAAAAGGGTTTCAAAAAGCTAGTTTTTGTCAAATGTAATTTATTCATAAGGTAGCCTATCAGCTACTAACTAGTTTATCACTCATCAGCTAGCTTATCAGCTACCAGCTAGACAACTAATTTGCCAAACATAGTCAATATAGTTTTTTAAAAAGCTAGCATTTATTTTCAAAAAGCTAGCTTATGGTTCATCCAAACTTGTATTTGACTAATAACTTAACTTATTTTTACCAAACAATGGCAAACTAGTTAATAAGGTAGTTGATAACCGATAAGATAGTCGATGACCGATAATAAGCTATTTGATGAATAAGATGTGTTTGGCAAAAACTAGCTCATATGGTTGCTTATAACTGTAAAATGACAAAAAAAAAACATGTTTAAAAAATTAGTAATGTAAAAAGTAAATAGAACATATTTAGAACAAAAAATAAAAAGTCTCCTAATTACTATAAGTCTCCAAAACGCTACTCAAAATAGCTTTTCAAAAAGCTAGCTTATGGTTCATTCAAACATATATTTGACCTATAAGCTAGCTTGTTTTTACCAAACAATGTCTTATTATATTTTTAGGAAAGCTATAAACTATTAACGCCTGAAAGGGCTCGGCGGGCTTGCGCTTGGGGTTAGGTGGGCTTGCGGCGGTGTGCGCTACTTCTTCGACAGCTTCCCTTGTGGCAACCACAACTCGATCAAGCCACTCCTCTCCCTCGCACTCTCTTTTTTCCCTTTTTTAAATTGAAATATATATGTATTGGGTATTCGGTTTGGTGGACTGTGATACTTGAGGGACTTGTGGGTAAAGATGATGTGGCAGAGTGGACTTGTCGGTTCGGTGGGTTGCGCTACCCATAGCCTTATAGCTTTTTGAGAAACCAAAAAGTAGTTTTCTAAGAAAACAAAAAAATTTAACTTTTTGGATTAGTTGGTAAGAGAATCTCCAATAACTTTGCTATAACTTTTCCAAAATTGTATTTGATAAGCTAGCTAGTAGCTAATAAATTAGTTGTTGATTGATGAGCTTAGGAAAATAAGATAGTAAGCTAAAGTGTGCTTTTGGCCTAGTCTATCTAGCCATTATAGTTACTGAGTTAGGATTTTTCCTTTATTGCTGTGTTTGGCAATTTGCCACTTATTTTGTGGCCACACCTTCTATTCTTCTCTCATTCAACATTTGTTTCTTTCCTTTTCTTTGGTCCTGAACTGAGTTTCTATCAGTTTGATATGACTTGATTGTGATCAGATTGAAGGTTTACTATGGTGGTTCACAAATGTGGTTGCAACCTTATGGTTTGATTTGGCATCAAGTATGGTTTACAAGTGTCGAGTGTTGAGTCTAATGCATTGTAATGGAGGTAGTTTATGCAAGTAATTAGCCTAAAACTAAGAAATTTATGTATTTTGATAGAATCAATATTTTAGTGCGGTGAACTTTAATGATCATTAAATGGTTTTTGGGTCAATTTTTGAAATTGGCCATAATTTAGCTCAGTATGTGATTCTTAATGAGGACCTAGTTATGTAATTTAATTATTTGATCTAAATTGTTTAGGAGAGGTAAGGTAATTTATTTTGTCATATGTCTATTTTTTTATCATTAAAACTTTCTTACTCGAACTTCATGGTAATGACATGTTGAGTATAAATTGGCAGGTCAGTTAACGATGCGTCTATTGAATCAAGGAATGATGATTAGATGGTAATTCAGTAAGAATTCATTATATGGGGAACTGTATGACATTGTTATGTAGATTGATTTTAGGTGACATTCATCGTCCAAGTTTATTAGGGAAAAAATCATGAAAGAAAACTTACATAGATCATCATATTCTTTTACATAGTTATTTGATAGGTTAGTTGGAGGTGTTTGTTAGAATATTAAAATGGAGTTTTTGAAAGCTAGTAATGAGCTCAACACATTCAAAGTTGTGTTATTTTAGATGAGCTCAAGTTTTGCAACTTGTGTGGTGAACGACTGAACGTGACAAAATTTTTGTGCTAAGTTATGTTGTGTTTGATTGCTAACCTACTCATTAACATTATAGAGGGCTCACGTAAAATTTCTGATGATTTTGCCACAAGATTTTTCAGATGCTTCCGGACCAGGCTACCAAAGGGTACCCCCTTTGTTGCCTGGGCAAAAATTTAAGACGTCCATAACTTTTGCTACGGGAGTCCGTTTTAGGCCCACGAACTATCAAAACGAAGCTATCCACGATAAGTACATTTCCAGCATTTCGGATATTGCACCCAACAATATGAAACATTATCCGGCCACGACCCGGTAAATTGCTTGACGCGCGCGCGTTCGAATGGATGATTGTAGTCGTTTGGGCATGCGAGGGTTTTCTTCAGGTTATTTCGGGTGCAAACCTACTCATTAACATTATAGAGGGCCTACGTAAATTTTCTAGTGATTTCGCCACAGGATTTTCCGAATGCTTCCGGACCAGGCTACCAAAGGGTACCCCCTTTGGTGCCTGGGCAAAAATTTAAGACGTCCATAACTTTTGCTACGGAAGTCCGTTTTAGGCCCACGAACTATCAAAACGAAGCTATCCACGATGAGTACATTTCTAGCATTTCGGATATTGCATCCAACAATATGAAACATTATCCGGCCACAACCCGGTAAATTGCTCGACGCACGCGTGTTGGAATGGATTGATGCAGTCGTTTGGGGCATGGGAGGGGTTTTCTTCATGTTATTTCGGGTGATAATGTGTTGCTTGCACAAGAGTTGATGAGGGGATATCATAGGCAAAGGGGATCCCGAAGGTGTGCGTTCAAGATCGACATTCAAAAGGCGTATGACACTGTTAATTGGTGTTTTTTGGAAGAGATTCTGAAGAGATTTGGGTTTCATCCGTGCATGATCAGTTGGCTCATGAAGTGCATTTCTTCTGCTTCTTTTACGGTGAGGGTTAATGGTGAACATCATGATTTTTTCCCTGCTAAGAGAGGGGTAAGGCAAGGGGACCCCCTCTCTCCTTACCTTTTTAATGGTTAGAAGAAGGGTGCAAAATTATCCTTAGTTCAGATTTCATCCTAGATGTGAGAAGCTTGGATTGACACATTTATGTTTTGCGGACGATCTGCTTATGTTTTGCTATGGAAACATCTAATCTGTTATGGTGTTAAAGGATGCATTGATGGAGTTTAGTGCCTCTTCTGGGTTGAAACCAAGTATGATGAAGAGTACTTCTTTTCTTGGTAATGTGGTGGGTGTTAATAGAGAAGAAATTCTGAAAATCCTCCCTTTCAAGCTTGGTACTTTACCGGTGAGATATCTTGGTGTCCCTTTAATTTCCACAAAGTTGTTCCATAATGATTGTTTGGGCCTTATTGATAAGGTTAAAAGAAGAATCATGGACTGGAAAAATAAATGGTTATCATTTGCGGGTCGGCTTCAACTTATAAATTCTGTATTATCTTCCATTAGTGTCTATTGGTCGTCAATGTTTCTTCTTCCTGCTTCTGTGGTTAAAGAGATTGAGAAGTTGCTTAGGAATTTCTTGTGGAGTAGTGGAGAGGCTATAAGGGGTAAGGCAAAGGTTGCGTGGAAAGTTGTTTGTCTTCCGAGAAGTAAAGGTGGTTTGGGTGTTAGGAGTTTGAATATGGAACAAAATTCTGCTCTCAAAACAAATTTGGAAGATTATGGGTTGTGGTGTTTCTCTTTGGGTTAAATGGCTACACACTTATAGGTTAAAGGGAAGATGTTTTTGGGATGTTGGTGAAGTTTTTGATGCGCCTTGGTTCTGGAGGAAGATTGTTAGAATAAGGGATGATTTTAGAAGTAATTTGGTTCATTCTATTGGTGATGGGACCTCTACTTTCTTGTGGTTTGACAATTGGCATCCTTTGGGTCCTCTTTGTCATTTTATTTCTAAAAGAGATCTCTATGAAGCGAAAGTGGATGTAACGATGAAGGTTAGGGATGTGGTTTGTGATGGCTTTTGGTTATGGCCCGTGGATTTATGGAATAAATTCAGCAATATTTTTAAGTTGTTTCAGCCGGTTCTAAGGGAGAATGTGAGAGATAAGGTGTTATGGAGATCTCAGTCTGGGTCTATTGATGACTTCTCGGTTGCTGCTGTGTGGGATGAAAATTTCCTGAATTTTGAAGAAAAGAGTTGGCATAAACTGATTTGGTTTAGTCAAGGTGTGCCAAGACATGCCTTCATTCTTTGGTTAGCCATCAATGAGAGATTAAGGACTTTGGATAGATTATTGAAGTGGAAAGTAAAAGAGGAAGGGGTATGTGTTTTATGTAATGTTGGCATGGAGAATCATTCTCATATTTTTGTTGAATGTGCTTATGCTCGTGAAGTGTGGAACTGTTTGGAAGGAGTTTCTGGAATTTATTTTTTGATTAGTAGCATGGAAGGTGATGGCAATAGTTGGTCTACTTTAATTGAGAAGCTTTCGGGTGTCAAAGTTGGGAATTCCATTTGGAGTATTATTCACAGACTTGTCCTGGCTGCTGGTGTGTATTTTATTTGGCAAGAACGTAATAAAAGATTGCATGGTGAAGCTTCTAGATCTGCTGTGGTGCTTGCTAGACAAATTTTTCAGCTCATTCAGATGAAGTTGATGGGGTTGAAGGTTAAAGATGGTGATCAAGTCAGAAGGGCTGCTATGATTTGGGATTTGGAAGTTCAAAATGGTGGGTTGTGTGCTAAAGTTTAAAGATTGTTTGATGATTGGCTACTATATGTTCTGTTGGAAGCTGTGGTTTTGGGTTTGCTATAGGGTTTTGTTGGAATTGAAGGACTGGTTGCTGAGAGTCTTTCTGGTTGAGAGTTCAGTTAGAGTAATGAATTGGTCGGCATTTGAGATCCGTTGGGGTGGGTTCTTTTCGGGGGGTGCTTTGGTTTGGGAAACACTTGGGTTTATTTTGGGGGGAGGGTTAATTTCTATTTTCTTTTTTGAGGCTATGGGTTGGATTATTTGGGATGGTGTTATAAGGGGGTGGTGGGTAGAGGTGTTTAAGTGTGTCTTGTTGTTGTTCTGGAGCTATAAGGGGAGTTGTTTGGAGGTTTGGAGGGCTGTGGGGTGCTATCTCTATCTGGTGTGCAGGGGTGGTTTTGGTCTGATGGTTTTTTTGTTATGGAGGAGATGGGAGGGGGGTAGTTATAGGTCTTTTGGTGTCTCCGGATTTAAAAAAGAACAACTTTTTGGTTCTTTTTTAATGATGGTTTTTCTTTTCTGGGGTTGGTTTTGGATTGTTCAAAGTGGTGTTGATTTGATGAGATGGTTTGTTTATATGTTTTGGCGGATGGGTGGCTTAGAAGTGGTAGTGTATGTCCATTTTTTTTCTTTTGATGTGTGGAGGAATAAGGGTGATCTGATATGCTATTATAAGGGTTGTTTATTGAGATTGTTTGGGAATGATTGGGTGAGCAAGGGGTTATATGGAATTAAGTTGCAGATTTCTATCTTGGGTTGGTGCAGGGGGTTTTTGGACCTGTTTCTGTGTGGGGTTGTTATTGTTTCTTTTAGTTGCTGGCTCTACTTTCAAATGATTCAGTTGTTTTGGAGTATAAGGATGGATCTTGTTATGGCCTTGTTGGTGCTGTCTTTTATTTCTTGATGGTCTCTGATTTAAGTTGGTGCAGGGGATTTGGTTTTTTTTCTGTTTCAAGAAGTATAGTTGAGTACTTTGGTGGGAAATTTTTGATCTTGTTCTTCCTCAAGGATCTCAGTTTTGGCTTTCTGCTGGCACTAAGTAGTTGGGATATTTTTTGTCTCAACCTTGTGTGTGCTAACTCATCCATCCATTCGAAAAGTCGGAGAAGGCAATAACTGCAGTATTCCAGATTGTGGCCGAATAATTGTTCATTAACAAAATCCGAGACGCTGGAAATGTACTCCTCGTCCGTAGCTTCGTTTTGATAGCTCGTGGGCCTAAATCGGACTCCCGTAGCAAAAGTAATGGACGTTTAACCTTTTTGCCCCGACGCCAAAGGGGGTACCCTTTGGTAGCCTGGTCCGGATGGGTCCGGAAAATCCGGAGGCGAATTCTCAGGAAACTTTACGTGGGCCCTCTATGATGTTAATGAGTAAGTTTTAACAAGAAAAATCCGCACGAAAACCCCTCCAAGGCCCAAACTACTGCATCCATCCATTCGAAAAGCCGAAGAAGGCAATAACTGCAGTATTCCAGATTGTGGCCGAATAATTGTTCATTTACAAAATCCGAGACGCTGGAAATGTACTCCTCGTCCGTTAGCTTCGTTCTGACAGCTCGTGGGCCTAAATCGGACTCCCGTAGCAAAAGTAATGGACGTTTAACCGTTTTTGCCCTGACGCCAAAGGGGGTACCCTTTGGTAGCCTGGTCCGGATGGGTCCGGAAAATCCGGAGGCGAATTCTCAGGAAACTTTACGTGGGCCCTCTATGATGTTAATGAGTAAGGTTTAACAAGAAAAACCGCACGAAAACCCTCCCAAGGCCCAAACTACTGCATCCATCCATTCGAAAAGCCGAAGAAGGCAATAACTGCAATTTTCCAGATTGTGGCCGAATAATTGTTCATTTCCAAAATCCGAGACGCTGGAAATGTACTCCTCGTCCATAGCTTCGTTTTGATAGCTCGTGGGCCTAAATCGGACTCCCGTAGCAAAAGTTATGGACGTTTAACCGTTTTTGCCCCGACGCCAAAGGGGGTACCCTTTGGTAGCCTGGTCCGGATGGGTCCGGAAAATCCGGAGGCGAATTCTCAAGAAACTTTACGTGGGCCCTCTATGATGTTAATGAGTAAGGTTTAACAAGAAAAAGCCGCACGAAAACCCCTCCCAAGGCCCAAACTACTGCATCCATCCATTCGAAAAGCCGAAGAAGGCAATAACTGCAATTTCCAGATTGTGGCCGAATAATTGTTCATTTCCAAAATCCGAGACGCTGGAAATGTACTCCTCGTCCATAGCTTCGTTTTGATAGCTCGTGGGCCTAAATCGGACTCCCGTAGCAAAAGTTATGGACGTTTAAACCGTTTTTGCCCCGACGCCAAAGGGGTACCCTTTGGTAGCCTGGTCCGGATGGGTCCGGAAAATCCGGAGGCGAATTCTCAGGAAACTTTACGTGGGCCCTCTATGATGTTAATGAGTAAGGTTTAACAAGAAAAAGCCGCACGAAAACCCCCTCCCAAGGCCCAAACTACTGCATCCATCCATTCGAAAAGCCGAAGAAGGCAATAACTGCAATTTTCCAGATTGTGGCCGAATAATTGTTCATTTCCAAAATCCGAGACGCTGGAAATGTACTCCTCGTCCATAGCTTCGTTTTGATAGCTCGTGGGCCTAAATCGGACTCCCGTAGCAAAAGTTATGGACGTTTAAACCGTTTTTGCCCCGACGCCAAAGGGGTACCCTTTGGTAGCCTGGTCCGGATGGGTCCGGAAAATCCGGAGGCGAATTCTCAGGAAACTTTACGTGGGCCCTCTATGATGTTAATGAGTAAGGTTTAACAAGAAAAAGCCGCACGAAAACCCCTCCCAAGGCCCAAACTACTGCATCCATCCATTCGAAAAGCCGAAGAAGGCAATAACTGCAATTTTCCAGATTGTGGCCGAATAATTGTTCATTTCCAAAATCCGAGACGCTGGAAATGTACTCCTCGTCCATAGCTTCGTTTTGATAGCTCGTGGGCCTAAATCGGACTCCCGTAGCAAAAGTTATGGACGTTTAACCGTTTTTGCCCCGACGCCAAAGGGGGTACCCTTTGGTAGCCTGGTCCGGATGGGTCCGAAAATCCGGAGGCGAATTCTCAGGAAACTTTACGTGGGCCCTCTATGATGTTAATGAGTAAGGTTTAACAAGAAAAAGCCGCACGAAAACCCCTCCCAAGGCCCAAACTACTGCATCCATCCATTCGAAAAGCCGAAGAAGGCAATAACTGCAATTTTCCAGATTGTGGCCGAATAATTGTTCATTTCCAAAATCCGAGACGCTGGAAAGGTACTCCTCGTCCATAGCTTCGTTTTGATAGCTCGTGGGCCTAAATCGGACTCCCGTAGCAAAAGTTATGGACGTTTAACCGTTTTTGCCCCGACGCCAAAGGGGGTACCCTTTGGTAGCCTGGTCCGGATGGGTCCGGAAAATCCGGAGGCGAATTCTCAGGAAACTTTACGTGGGCCCTCTATGATGTTAATGAGTAAGGTTTAACAAGAAAAGCCGCACGAAAACCCCTCCCAAGGCCCAAACTACTGCATCCATCCATTCGAAAAGCCGAAGAAGGCAATAACTGCAATTTTCCAGATTGTGGCCGAATAATTGTTCATTTCCAAAATCCGAGACGCTGGAAAGGTACTCCTCGTCCATAGCTTCGTTTTGATAGCTCGTGGCCTAAATCGGACTCCCGTAGCAAAAGTTATGGACGTTTAACCGTTTTTGCCCGACGCCAAAGGGGGTACCCTTTGGTAGCCTGGTCCGGATGGGTCCGGAAAATCCGGAGGCGAATTCTCAGGAAACTTTACGTGGGCCCTCTATGATGTTAATGAGTAAGGTTTAACAAGAAAAAGCCGCACGAAAACCCCTCCCAAGGCCCAAACTACTGCATCCATCCATTCGAAAAAGCCGAAGAAGGCAATAACTGCAATTTTCCAGATTGTGGCCGAATAATTGTTCATTTCCAAAATCCGAGACGCTGGAAAGTACTCCTCGTCCATAGCTTCGTTTTGATAGCTCGTGGGCCTAAATCGGACTCCCGTAGCAAAAGTTATGGACGTTTAACCGTTTTTGCCCCGACGCCAAAGGGGTACCCTTTGGTAGCCTGGTCCGGATGGGTCCGGAAAATCCGGAGGCGAATTCTCAGGAAACTTTACGTGGGCCCTCTATGATGTTAATGAGTAAGGTTTAACAAGAAAAAGCCGCACGAAACCCCTCCCAAGGCCCAAACTACTGCATCCATCCATTCGAAAAGCGAAGAAGGCAATAACTGCAATTTTCCAGATTGTGGCCGAATAATTGTTCATTTCAAAATCCGAGACGCTGGAAAGTACTCCTCGTCCATAGCTTCGTTTGATAGCTCGTGGGCCTAAATCGGACTCCCGTAGCAAAAGTTATGGACGTTTAACCGTTTTTGCCCCGACGCCAAAGGGGGTACCCTTTGGTAGCCTGGTCCGGATGGGTCCGGAAAATCGGAGGCGAATTCTCAGGAAACTTTACGTGGGCCCTCTATGATGTTAATGAGTAAGGTTTAACAAGAAAAAGCGCACGAAACCCCTCCAAGGCCAAACTACTGCATCCATCCATTCGAAAAGCCGAAGAAGGCAATAACTGCAATTTTCCAGATTGTGGCCGAATAATTGTTCATTTCCAAAATCCGAGACGCTGGAAAGGTACTCCTCGTCCATAGCTTCGTTTTGATAGCTCGTGGGCCTAAATCGGACTCCCGTAGCAAAAGTTATGGACGTTTAACCGTTTTTGCCCCGACGCCAAAGGGGGTACCCTTTAGTAGCCTGGTCCGGATGGGTCCGGAAAATCCGGAGGCGAATTCTCAGGAAACTTTACGTGGGCCCTCTATGATGTTAATGAGTAAGGTTTGACAAGAAAAAGCCGCACGAAAACCCTCCCAAGGCCCAAACTACTGCATCCATCCATTCGAAAAGCCGAAGAAGGCAATAACTGCAATTTTCCAGATTGTGGCCGAATAATTGTTCATTTCCAAAATCCGAGACGCTGGAAATGTACTCCTCGTCCATAGCTTCGTTTTGATAGCTCGTGGGCCTAAATCGGACTCCCGTAGCAAAAGTTATGGACGTTTAACCGTTTTTGCCCCGACGCCAAAGGGGGTACCCTTTGGTAGCCTGGTCCGGATGGGTCCGGAAAATCCGGAGGCGAATTCTCAGGAAACTTTACGTGGGCCCTCTATGATGTTAATGAGTAAGGTTTAACAAGAAAAAGCCGCACGAAAACTGTTAGGACATAAAATGTCCTTATATGTGAAAGTTTTATAAAGAATCATTTTAGTGTAAATAATAGAAAGGGAGGGCTTAAAATGTAAATTGTTGTATAGATAGAGGGGCTATAGTGTAGAGGTATATATAGAGATGGAGTGACAATTGAGAGAGTCATTTGAGTCGTTTAGAGAGCTTTGTGTGTGTTTTCCAAGGTGTTCTTTGTACTTAGTTCCACCATGGATGAATAAAGTGAAGCTTTTGATTCTCAATCTCTCTCTCCTCCTAATTGTTCTTGATTTCTTATTCTAACAAGTGGTATCAGAGCTGGAACGAATTATTCAATTCGTTTCGATCCTTAGAAATCAAGCAATTGGAGGTTTCATTTTGGATTTTTGAAGATTGGAGCAAAAATGGAGAAATTTGGATTGGAGCTTGAAGATAATGAAGATTTGATGTTTTGGATCTGGATTAGTGTTCATATGTTGTTAGAGTTGAGTTTTGGTGCTTAAACATGTAGTTTTGATGATTTTTAAGCATATTTTGGTGAATTTTCGAAGTGTTGTTCGAAGTTCATCAATGGAGGTTCGTTAATGGAGTTTTTAGCTGCAGATTCATATGTCTCGAGTCTAATCTTCATATGTCTCGAGCCTAAAATGGAAAATTTCGTTCAGATCTGAAGTCTCAAGACCAGATCTGATGTCTCGAGTCCATTTATGGAAAATTTCGGTCAGAAAAAGTACGACTCGAGTTCAATTTTCAAGAATTTAGGTCAGAAAAAGTATGGCTCAAGACATTCTCTCTCTTAAGCTATGTCTCGAGCATAATAAGTACAAAAGGCTGATGTCTCGAGCATAATAAGTACAAAATAATGATGTCTCGAGCATATTTTTCCAATGTTTGAGTCATTTTTACCATGTCTCGAGCAGAAATAGTGAGTAAGGGCTCGAAATCAGTTGGTAAGAGGCAATCAGAGCTCGAAGTGTGAATAAGAGGCTCGGTCAGCGTGTATTTTGCTCAGTCAGCACTCGAATAAGGGGTCGGAGCTCGAGCAGAGCTCGGTCAGCGCTCGAGTCAGCAGTCAGAAGCTCGGTCAGAGCCAAATTCGTTCGGTCAGAGGTCAAACTCTCAGTCAGACGCTCGGTCAGCGTACCAAACCCTTGCTGACCGAGAATCTGACGTGGCATATCATTGATTCAGCGCTGAGTTGTCTTCATTTGGTTGGTCTACGTGTTCAATAGTGCTGAATTGTCATTTTTTGGTTGGTCCACGTGGATTTAGGGCTGACTTGTCATTTTTTATTGATCCACATTGATAAGCTCGAGATTACTTGGCTGATTTTTATTGGCTGAGTTTTATGTTCAAGTTCAACCCCTGAATTTTTGGCTAAATTTTTTTTTTCCGCTGACCGGGCAGCGGAACCCCCGTATCAGGTGGTTCGAGATTAAAAGAGCTTCCTTATCAAAACTTTTTGATGGGACATTTATTTGAAGAGCTGAAATGTCATTTCCAGTTCAGAATTAATTTTTCTGAAGCGCGTTAATGATTAAATGATCAATCGAGCTTACAAGATTTATTTAGTTGGGTCTAACTTTCTTGTTGGGCCGCAAAGTTCAGATTGGCCCAAGATTGATCGCCATATTTTTTGTAGTAATCCAGATCCACTCCAATCCAGTTCCAGTTAGCTTCAAAAATCTCTGTGCTTATTCGGCCAATTTATCCATCTCTATTTTTTTCTAAACCCCAATAAAAGCCCAAAATTCAATTTTTCCTTTTATGAAAATTGAATTTCTTTCATTCCCTCATCAGTTCCAAAACCCTCTGAAGCTAAGTCTGATTTGAAATAATTTCGGGACGTCGGTGATTGAGTTTTGTGTTTGGTTGGATTATTCAGAAGGATGATTTCCTGCTTTCTTATCTTCAGAATCTAGTTCTTTAGCAGTTCTCTCCCCCTCACCAGCTTCAATGAGTGTACGGTTTCTTGTGGGCGACATTGTTGTAACCACTCATTTTTGTCGTGGTTTTTGCACTTATCGGCACTGAAGTTTTGACGGTGGTGTTTATCTTCTGACTGTTTAAGAAGATTAAATCAATTCTTGGTTTCTTTCTGTCTCTGAAGTTGTTTCGAGAATCAACTACAAGTTGCAAGTTGAGTTTCTCTCATTTCCTCACTGATCAGATTCTTTGCAGATAAGCTGGATTTGTTATCGATATTCAGAATGTGGATGATCAGATTTTGTTTTCAGTTGGATTGGTTAGACGCTTGAGCTTTTGCAATCGTTTTTCTGGAGTTTTTCCTTGTGGGAGCTAGACCGTTGACTGGTTTTTATCAGTGTTCTAAACTGATCACTTAGAGCGTTGAGAGCTATCCGTCAGTGTTCTAGTTCTTGTGGATGCTAGCTCTTTGAGTGCTTTCTATCATTGTTATGGCCTGATCAACTAGAACTTTGAAAGTTTGCAATCATTGATCTGGAGTTATGGTTGTGATCTAGACGTTTGAGTGCCGATGATCATCTGTCTGATTGAGAAGGTTGAATCAGAGTTTGGTTGTGTTTCAGTTCTGAAGGTCTTCAGGAAATCGGCTAATTTCTTGATCAGTTGAGAGATTTAAGAAGTTGTGCATCTCTTTCAGTATCTTCTCCTAGTTCTTTCATGATTATGGTGTCTCAGTGATCCAAGCTTCTTGAGAGTGTGCTTTTGTCAGAATCAGAGTTCTTGAGCTGAATGGTTTCGGATGATGGTCGGATTCTCTGTTCTTTGATGTTATACAGATAAACATCAAAGTGACTCTCACTTGTATCTATCCCACAGTGGGATGAACAAATCTGCTTGAGGGTCGGCGATTTGGTTCAGAGGCAAAACCGTTGTGCTTGAGTCCGTTGAATCTGATTTTTCGTTTGATTCAAAAGTTTCGGAGCTCGTTTTAAGGGGGAGCTTGGAATATGTAACGTAGCTGAGCACTGCTAAAGTTTTCTTAAAGAAGCAGGGGAGAAGATCAGAGATGCTTCTTTATAAAACTTTAGGGGGAGATTGTTAGGACATAAAATGTCCTTATATGTGAAAGTTTTATAAAGAATCATTTTAGTGTAAATAATAGAAAGGGAGGGCTTAAAATGTAAATTGTTGTATAGATAGAGGGGCTATAGTGTAGAGGTATATATAGAGATGGAGTGACAATTGAGAGAGTCATGAGAGTCGTTTAGAGAGCTTTGTGTGTGTTTTCCAAGGTGTTCTTTGTACTTAGTTCCACCATGGATGAATAAAGTGAAGCTTTTGATTCTCAATCTCTCTCTCCTCCTAATTGTTCTTGATTTCTTATTCTAACAAAAACCCCTCCCAAGGCCCAAACTACTGCATCCATCCATTCGAAAATCCGAAGAAGGCAATAACTGCAATTTTCCAGATTGTGGCCGAATAATTGTTCATTTCCAAAATCCGAGACGCTGGAAAGGTACTCCTCGTCCATAGCTTCGTTTTGATAGCTCGTGGGCCTAAATCGGACTCCCGTAGCAAAAGTTATGGACGTTTAACCGTTTTTGCCCCGACGCCAAAGGGGGTACCCTTTGGTAGCCTGGTCCGGATGGGTCCGGAAAATCCGGAGGCGAATTCTCAGGAAAATTTACGTGGGCCCTCTATGATGTTAATGAGTAAGGTTTAACAAGAAAAAGCCGCACGAAAACCCCTCCCAAGGCCCAAACTACTGCATCCATCCATTCGAAAAGCCGAAGAAGGCAATAACTGCAATTTTCCAGATTGTGGCCGAATAATTGTTCATTTCCAAAATCTGAGACACTGGAAAGGTACTCCTCGTCCATAGCTTCGTTTTGATAGCTCGTGGGCCTAAATCGGACTCCCGTAGCAAAAGTTATGGACGTTTAACCGTTTTTGCCCCGACGCCAAAGGGGGTACCCTTTGGTAGCCTGGTCCGGATGGGTCCGGAAAATCCGGAGGCGAATTCTCAGGAAACTTTACGTGGGCCTTCTATGATGATAATGAGTAAGGTTTAACAAGAAAAAGCCGCACGAAAACCCCTCCCAAGGCCCAAACTACTGCATCCATCCATTCGAAAATCCGAAGAAGGCAATAACTGCAATTTTCCAGATTGTGGCCGAATAATTGTTCATTTCCAAAATCCGAGACGCTGGAAATGTACTCCTCGTCCATAGCTTCGTTTTGATAGCTCGTGGGCCTAAATCGGACTCCCGTAGCAAAAGTTATGGACGTTTAACCGTTTTTGCCCCGACGCCAAAGGGGGTACCCTTTGGTAGCCTGGTCCGGATGGGTCCGGAAAATCCGGAGGCGAATTCTCAGGAAACTTTACGTGGGCCCTCTATGATGTTAATGAGTAAGGTTTAACAAGAAAAAGCCGCACGAAAACCCCTCCCAAGGCCCAAACTACTGCATCCATCCATTCGAAAAGCCGAAGAAGGCAATAACTGCAATTTTCCAGATTGTGGCCGAATAATTGTTCATTTCCAAAATCCGAGACGCTGGAAATGTACTCCTCGTCCATAGCTTCGTTTTGATAGCTCGTGGGCCTAAATCGGACTCCCGTAGCAAAAGTTATGGACGTTTAAACCGTTTTTGCCCCGACGCCAAAGGGGGTACCCTTTGGTAGCCTGGTCCGGATGGGTCCGGAAAATCCGGAGGCGAATTCTCAGGAAACTTTACGTGGGCCCTCTATGATGTTAATGAGTAAGGTTTAACAAGAAAAAGCCGCACGAAAACCCCTCCCAAGGCCCAAACTACTACATCCATCCATTCGAAAATCCGAAGAAGGCAATAACTGCAATTTTCCAGATTGTGGCCGAATAATTGTTCATTTCCAAAATCCGAGACGCTGGAAAGGTACTCCTCGTCCATAGCTTCGTTTTGATAGCTCGTGGGCCTAAATCGGACTCCCGTAGCAAAAGTTATGGACGTTTAACCGTTTTTGCCCCGACGCCAAAGGGGGTACCCTTTGGTAGCCTGGTCCGGATGGGTCCGGAAAA
>JARYMX010000273.1:0-38865 GCA_030169165.1 Centaurea solstitialis | reverse complement strand
AAAATCCGGAGGCGAATTCTCAGGAAACTTTACGTGGGCCCTCTATGATGTTAATGAGTAAGTTCTAACAAGAAAAAGCCGCACGAAAACCCCTCCCAAGGCCCAAACTACTGCATCCATCCATTCGAAAAGCCGAAGAAGGCAATAACTGCAATTTTCCAGATTGTGGCCGAATAATTGTTCATTTCCAAAATCCGAGACGCTGGAAATGTACTCCTCGTCCATAGCTTCGTTTTGATAGCTCGTGGGCTAAATCGGACTCCCGTAGCAAAAGTTATGGACGTTTAACCGTTTTTGCCCCGACGCCAAAGGGGGTACCCTTTGGTAGCCTGGTCCGGATGGGTCCGGAAAATCCGGAGGCGAATTCTCAGGAAACTTTACGTGGGCCCTCTATGATGTTAATGAGTAAGTTCTAACAAGAAAAAGCCGCACGAAAACCCCTCCCAAGGCCCAAACTACTGCATCCATCCATTCGAAAAGCGAAGAAGGCAATAACTGCAATTTTCCAGATTGTGGCCGAATAATTGTTCATTTCAAAATCGAGAGCGGAAATGTACTCTCGTCCATAGCTTCGTTTTGATAGCTCGGGGCCTAAATCGGATCCGTAGCAAAAGTTATGGACGTTTAACCGTTTTTGCCCGACGCCAAAGGGGGTACCTTTGGTAGCTGGTCCGGATGGGTCCGGAAAATCGGAGGCAATTCTCAGGAAACTTTACGTGGGCCTCTATGATGTTAATGAGTAAGTTCTAACAAGAAAAAGCCGCACGAAACCCTCCAAGGCCAAACTACTGCATCCATCCATTCGAAAAGCCGAAGAAGGCAATAACTGCAATTTTCCAGATTGTGGCCGAATAATTGTTCATTTCAAAACCGAGACGCTGGAAATGTATCCTCGTCCATAGCTTCGTTTGATAGCTCGTGGGCCTAAATCGGACTCCGTAGCAAAGTTATGGACGTTTAACCGTTTTTGCCCGACGCCAAAGGGGGTACCCTTTGGTAGCTGTCGGATGGTCCGGAAAATCCGGAGGCGAATTCTCAGGAAACTTTACGTGGGCCCTTATGATGTTAATGAGTAGTTCTAACAAGAAAAAGCCGCACGAAAACCCCTCCCAAGGCCAAATACTGCATCCATCCATTCGAAAAGCCGAGAAGGCAATAACTGCAATTTCCAGATTGTGGCGAATAATTGTTCATTCAAATCGAGACGCTGGAAATGTACTCCTCGTCCATAGCTTCGTTTTGATAGCTCGTGGGCCTAAATCGGACTCCCGTAGCAAAAGTTATGGACGTTTAACCGTTTTTGCCCCGACGCCAAAGGGGTACCCTTTGGTAGCCTGGTCGGATGGGTCCGGAAAATCCGGAGGCGAATTTCAGGAAACTTTACGTGGGCCCTCTATGATGTTAATGAGTAAGTTCTAACAAGAAAAAGCCGCACGAAAACCCCTCCCAAGGCCCAAACTACTGCATCCATCCATTCGAAAAGCCGAAGAAGGCAATAACTGCAATTTTCCAGATTGTGGCGAATAATTGTTCATTTCCAAATCGAGACGCTGGAAATGTACTCCTCGTCCATAGCTTCGTTTTGATAGCTCGTGGGCTAAATCGGACTCCGTAGCAAAAGTTATGGACGTTTAACCGTTTTTGCCCCGACGCCAAAGGGGGTACCCTTTGGTAGCCTGGTCCGGATGGGTCCGGAAAATCGGAGGCGAATTCTCAGGAAACTTTAGTGGGCCCTCTATGATGTTAATGAGTAAGTTCTAACAAGAAAAAGCCGCACGAAAACCCTCCCAAGGCCCAAACTACTGCATCCATCATTCGAAAAGCCGAAGAAGGCAATAACTGCAATTTTCCAGATTGTGGCCGAATAATTGTTCATTTCCAAATCGAGACGCTGGAAATGTACTCCTCGTCCATAGCTTCGTTTTGATAGCTCGTGGGCCTAAATCGGACTCCCGTAGCAAAAGTTATGGACGTTTAACCGTTTTTGCCCCGACGCCAAAGGGGGTACCCTTTGGTAGCCTGGTCCGGATGGGTCCGGAAAATCCGGAGGCGAATTCTCAGGAAACTTTACGTGGGCCCTCTATGATGTTAATGAGTAAGTTCTAACAAGAAAAAGCCGCACGAAAACCCCTCCCAAGGCCCAAACTACTGCATCCATCCATTCGAAAAGCCGAAGAAGGCAATAACTGCAATTTTCCAGATTGTGGCCGAATAATTGTTCATTTCCAAAATCCGAGACGCTGGAAATGTACTCCTCGTCCATAGCTTCGTTTTGATAGCTCGTGGGCCTAAATCGGACTCCGTAGCAAAAGTTATGGACGTTTTAACCGTTTTTGCCCGACGCCAAAGGGGGTACCCTTTGGTAGCCTGGTCCGGATGGGTCCGGAAAATCCGGAGGCGAATTCTCAGGAAACTTTACGTGGGCCCTCTATGATGTTAATGAGTAAGTTCTAACAAGAAAAAGCCGCACGAAAACCCCTCCCAAGGCCCAAACTACTGCATCCATCCATTCGAAAAGCCGAAGAAGGCAATAACTGCAATTTTCCAGATTGTGGCCGAATAATTGTTCATTTCCAAAATCCGAGACGCTGGAAATGTACTCCTCGTCCATAGCTTCGTTTTGATAGCTCGTGGGCCTAAATCGGACTCCCAGTAGCAAAAGTTATGGACGTTTAACCGTTTTTGCCCCGACGCCAAAGGGGGTACCCTTTGGTAGCCTGGTCCGGATGGGTCGGAAAATCCGGAGGCGAATTCTCAGGAAACTTTACGTGGGCCCTCTATGATGTAGGCAATAACTGCAATTTCCAGATTGGCGATATTGTCATTCAATCCGAGTGGAAATTATCGCCATGCTTCGTTGAAGTGGGCTAATGCTCGTAGCAAAAGTTATGACGTTACCGTTTTGCCGCCAAAGGGTACTTTGTAGCTGTCCGGAGGGTCGAAATCGGAGCATCAGGAACTTTGTGCCTCTTGATGTTATGAGTAGTTAACAAGAAAGCCGCGAACCTCCCAGGCAATATGTCATCATTCGAACGAGAGCAATAACGAATTTCCGATTTGGGAATATTGTT
Source organism: Centaurea solstitialis (assembly GCA_030169165.1). Lineage (NCBI taxonomy): Eukaryota > Viridiplantae > Streptophyta > Magnoliopsida > Asterales > Asteraceae > Centaurea > Centaurea solstitialis. The sequence goes on along the minus strand of JARYMX010000273.1, from coordinate 35,794 downwards.
CTTTCAATCGCGTGAATGTATCTCGTCAGTTCTTGATGTCGTGGCCTATGACCCTAGAAAGTTGGACGTTTAACGTTTTGCCGAGCCAAAGGGGTACCTTGGTAGCTGGGGGGGTCGGGGGAATTTCAGGAAATTTAGGCCTCTTTGAGTTATAAAAGTTAACAAGGAAAAAAGCCCAAAACCCCTCAAGCCAAACTGAAGACCATCAATCAAATTCCAGAGGCAATAATGTTTTCCAAATTGGACGTAATTGTATTTCCAAATCCTGAGTCGTGGCAAATGGACTCCTGCAAAATGTTTTATGCTTGCTTTTGGCCCGTGCCAAAGTTGGGTTTACCGTTTTTGCCCCGAGCCGGGGGTCCGGAAATCCGGAGGCGATGTCGGAAATTCGGGGCGCTTATGTAATTAGATGGCTACTTTAAGATAAGAGAATCCCTACCAAGGCCAAAACCGCACGAACCCTTCACAAGGCCAAAGGCACTAACTGAAAATTTTCCGAATGATGGCAATAATGCATTTTCCAATTCCGAAATTGTCAATTAATCCGTCAGCTATGTTATCTCGTCCTGCCTTATGGCTCGTCAAATGCGGTTCTACCGTGCCAAGCTAGAGGTTACCTTGGTTTTTGGCCGCGCAAGGGGGACACTTGGAGTGCGTCTGTCGGAAATTTGAGGCTTGATTTAGGAGAATCTTACAGGAAACCCTGAGAAACCTCAAGTCCAACATGAACATCCATCGAAAAGCCACCAAGGCCAATACTGCATTCCATCTTGGAAAAGATGATTCCAATAACTGAATTTGAGATGTGTCCGAATTGTTCTTTCTAATGAGCTGTGGCAAATGACTCCTCGCATAGCTGTTTTATAGCCGTGGCCTAATCGGACCCGAGCAAAAGTGGGACTTGTAACCGTTTTGCCCCGGAGGGTCGGAAATCGGAGCGTCTCGGATGGGTCCCTAAAATCCGTAGGGAATTCTCAGGAAACTTACGGCCCCGTAATGACCTCAAGTCAAACTATGAACCCCACGAAAACCCCAAAGGACAATACTGCATTTTCCATTGCGAAAATGTTCTAAAAGGATAATGCAATTTTACAATTTCCGCATATTTCGTTTTAATCGTGGCTGCAAATGACTCCCGTCAAAAGTTCGTTTAACTTTTGCCCCACGCAATCGGGGTACCATTTGGTCTGTACGTGTCCGGACAAAGGGGGAATCCAGGAATTTACTGGGCCTTGGAGGGTTCGAATGAGGAATTTAAAAGAAAAAAGGCCTAAAATCTGAGGCAACTACTGACACCCACGAAAACCCAAGGAACAATACTCAATTTCAATTGGCCGAAAATGTCATTCCAAATTCGAGTGGCAATATCTGTCATCATCGTTTTGATAGCTCGCCTATCGACTCCGTTGATACGTGGCCTTAACGTTTTGCCCCGAGCCAAAGGGGGTTACCTTTTGCCCCGGTCCGAGGGGGTAAATCGGAGGCGTTCAGGAAATTTGTGGGACTCCGAGTAATGAGTAATTTAAAATAAAAAGCGCACGATAATCAAGGCCAAACTACTGCATCATCCATCGAAAAGCCGAAGAAGGCAATACTGCAATTTTCCAGATTGTGGCCGAAAATAATTGTCATTTCCAAAATCCGAGAGTGAATTTATCTGTCCTAGCTTGTTTGATAGCTCTGGGCCTAAATCGGATCCGTAGCAAAGTTATGGACGTTTAACCGTTTTTGCCCCGACGCCAAGGGGTGGTACCCTTTGGTAGCCTGGTCCGGATGGGTCCGGAAAATCCGGAGGCGAATTCTCAGGAAACTTTACGTGGGCCCTCTATGATGTTAATGAGTAAGTTCTAACAAGAAAAAGCCGCACGAAAACCCCTCCCAAGGCCCAAACTACTGCATCCATCCATTCGAAAAGCCGAAGAAGGCAATAACTGCAATTTTCCAGATTGTGGCCGAATAATTGTTCATTTCCAAAATCCGAGACGCTGGAAATGTACTCCTCGTCCATAGCTTCGTTTTGATAGCTCGTGGGCCTAAATCGGACTCCCATAGCAAAAGTTATGGACGTTTAACCGTTTTTGCCCCGACGCCAAAGGGGGTACCCTTTGGTAGCCTGGTCCGGATGGGTCTGGAAAATCCGGAGGCGAATTCTCAGGAAACTTTACGTGGGCCCTCTATGATGTTAATGAGTAAGTTCTAACAAGAAAAACCCGCACGAAAACCCCTCCCAAGGCCCAAACTACTGCATCCATCCATTCGAAAAGCTGAAGAAGGCAAAAACTGCAATTTTCCAGATTGTGGCCGAATAATTGTTCATTTCCAAAATCCGAGACGCTGAAAATGTACTCCTCGTCCATAGCTTCGTTTTGATAGCTCGTGGGCCTAAATCGGACTCCCGTAGCAAAAGTTATGGACGTTTAACCGTTTTTGCCCCGACGCCAAAGGGGGTACCCTTTGGTAGCCTGGTCCGGATGGGTCCGGAAAATCCGGAGGCGAATTCTCAGTAAACTTTACGTGGGCCCTCTATGATGTTAATGAGTAAGTTCTAACAAGAAAAAAGCCGCACGAAAACCCCTCCCAAAGCCCAAACTACTGCATCCATCCATTCGAAAAGCCGAAGAAGGCAATAACTGCAATTTTCCAGATTGTGGCCGAATAATTGTTCATTTCAAAATCCGAGACGCTGGAAATGTACTCCTCGTCCATAGCTTCGTTTTGATAGCTCGTGGGCCTAAATCGGACTCCCGTAGCAAAAGTTATGGACGTTTAACCGTTTTTGCCCCGACGCAAAAGGGGGTACCCTTTGGTAGCCTGGTCCGGATGGGTCCGGAAAATCCGGAGGCGAATTCTCAGGAAACTTTACGTGGGCCCTCTATGATGTTAATGAGTAAGTTCTAACAAGAAAAAGCCGCACGAAAACCCTTCCCAAGGCCCAAACTACTGCATCCATCCATTCGAAAAGCCGAAGAAGGCAATAACTGCAATTTTCCAGATTGTGGCCGAATAATTGTTCATTTCCAAAATCCGAGACGCTGGAAATGTACTCCTGTTAGTGTTAGATTTATTAAAGAAGTTGAGGGACCATTTGTGAACATTTTATCTTTTGTAGGAATGAGGTATAAATACCTCATTGCCTTGTATTGTACTCTAAGTCTTTCACATTCAATGACATATGAGTTTCACATTTTCTCTCTCTACTTTCTCTCTTTACTAGATCTATCATTTCTCATGCTAGATTGATTCATCTTGCACTTACAAGTGGTATCAGAGCTAGATTTGCTGATTGTATGAAGATTTATCATGAAGATTGATTGAAGATTTGAAGAAAAATGAAGAAAACTTGAAGAACTCCATTTTTGGTGCAAATTTGAAGATATTTGAAGATATATTACTTGATTGATCATGAAATTGCATGTAATTTCATGATTCTATCAAGTTTTATGCATTAGAAGTGATTTAGAATCATTTAGAAGTGGTCAGATTTGAATTTTGAGTGAAAATAAGCTGAAAATCGAGTTTTGTTCGTAAATCTTCATATGTCTCGAGTCAATCTTCATATGTCTCGAGTGGTAGTTGGTTGGTAGTTAGAATTTGAGCAAAGTTAAGTTTGGCTCGAGTTGTATCTCGAGCAGAAAGAAAGGTTTTGGCTCGAATTGAGTAACTCGAGCAGTGTTCTGATCTTAACTCGAGCCATATCTCGAGCTGCTTTTATACTCTTAACTCGAGCCAAGAAGAGTATCTCGAGCAGGATTGAAATTTGACTCGAGTTGTCTATCTCGAGCGAAGAAGAGTATTTCGAGTGCAATTGAAGGTGTGTCTCGAGCCATGATCAAGTAGTGACTCGAGTCATTGTGTTGTGTAACTCGAGCTATATAGTGATTTGTCTCGAGCTAAGTCATTTGTGCATCTCGAGTGAAGTTTACAAACATTCTTAATACTGATATTTCTCATATAATCAGTAACAAAGATCCGTTTTTAATGATGAGTCTTGCAAATCGGAGAGATGATATGTCAATGGGATCAGAGACCAAAGCACCAGTTCTTTTCAAAGATGAGTATGAATTGTGGGTCTCGCGATTCAAGCTATACATAAGGAGAAAGAAAGATGGAGATAAAATTCTTCATTCGATTTTACATGGACCTCATCCTATCCCAGTTACCACACTTGATGGAAGACAAGTGCCAAAAGAATATTCAGAGATGGATGTGGCTGAAAGAGAAAGGTTTATGATTGATGTTGAAGCTCAAAACTGTCTAATTCAAGCAATTCCGAATGAAATCTTTCGCAAGTTAGATAGTTATGATGAGTCAGCAAAATCTATTTGGGATCAGCTACAAAAGATAATGATGGGTTCTAAGGTCGGAAATCAAATGAGAGTAACTAATTTGATGGATAGGTATGAAAATTTCAGAATGAAGGAGGATGAAACACTAGAAGAGACTTATGATAGGTTTGTGGAACTGATGAATGATATGAAGAAGAATAATATCATTCGATCAGAAATGGATTACATTGTGAAGTTCATCAACAACTTGTCATCAGACTGGAAGCAATTTTCAAGATTCGTGAAGCAACACAAAGTTTTAAATGAGTTGAAAGTTTATGAGGTGTATGAGAATCTGTTATTGTTTGAGGAAGAGGTGAACGAAATTGCTGCTGAACGAAAGAAGAAAGAAAAGTCTGAAGCTGATTCTATGGCGTTGCTTGCTGAAAAGGAGAAAGCTAAGAAGAAAGTAAAGAAAGGGAAAGCTAAAGTGTTGGAAGTATTTGAAGATGAGGAAGAAGAGGATGAGGATGAATATGATGAAGATGAAAGAGATCAAATGCTGCAAAGCTTATTGAGTCTAACTGAGGCTTATAAGAAGAAGTATTATAATAGGTCTGGGTCAAACAACAGAAGATTTTCTACAAGAGGTGGACGAGGCTATAACAGAAACTACATGCAAAGTTCACAAGGATATCCTCCTCGAGTTGAAAATCAGTATGTTGACAGATATGCTACAAAGAAAGAAGAGGTTGTCAAAGATACTCCAGAGAAAACAGAGGAAAGGAAAGGTCAAGCTGGTATTACATGCTATAAGTGTGGAAAGACAGGTCATATTGCTAAAGGGTGTACTACTAAGATGTCGAAAGTGGAACTACTGAGGAAGAAGTTGGAACTGGCAGAGAAGCAAGAACAAGGATTAGTGTTGATGGCTGATGATGAAGAATGGCTGGATTATTCTGACAATGATGATCAAGCACAGATGTGCTTTATGGGCTTAATGGAGGAAGAATCAGAATCTGATGAAGAAATAGAGAGTGAAGGAGAAACTTCAACGGTACGTTCTGTCTCTCTGGCTGATCATAATAGAAAAATGCTTGAAGTGACAACATTAATTCATGACAAAAATAAAGAACTCGAACTTGTCATTTTAAAACAAACTAACGAAATTACTGATTTGTTGCAACAAAAAGAACAATTAAGTTCTCAATGTGAACAATTGCAAAAATCAGTAAATGAGTTTGAGACAATTCGAGCTGAACATAAGTCACAAAAGCTGGAAATTGATTTTTTAACCATCAGCTTGAGTGTGGAAAAAGAAAATGTTTCTAAGCTAAATAAGATGATTTCAGATCTTGATTTTAAACTTCATAAGATAGGTCAAACTGAGCATACAATTTTCTTGAATAAACAAGTTGAGTTTAGAGATTATTACTCCAAAGAAGGTCTTGGATACACAAATCCAAATTATTTGAAAAAGAATCTTGGAGTTAAAAATCCAAACCATTTACAAAAAGCTCTTAAAGAAAATGCAGCATTCTATGATCTTACGAGCATGTTAATGAGTAAGAGGTTTCCTTCGTTAAAAGGTTTTCAAATGAAGGAAGAATTTTCAGAGATGCAACATATGAAACTACATGATCCTCTATATCATGACTCTAAATATCATAGGGTCAAGTTTGTGTATAATGATGATACTCTGAAGATTAAATCCAATTCAATTAAGGATGATCCAGTATATTTTGTATACCCAGAATCATCAAACAGTATTGTGAAACCATACATATCAACCAAGGAGTTGGAATGTAAAGTTTCAGAGCTTGAGAAGCAAATTGAAGATTTGAAAATTCAGAACTCAAATCTTTTAACTAAGTCAAAGAATTTTCTTCATTGGAATACTACTGATGTTGATTCTGAACCAATTTCACTGGTGTCAGAAATACTAAATGATTTAATTTGTAATGTGTCAACATCAGTAGAAACCAGAAACTCTTCTCAAGATAATTCTGGGTCAAACCAAAATCTGAAAGAGGGTGTTGATGATGAGCAGGAAAAAGTTGTTCGTGTTGTTAATAATAAAGGTTATTTTGAATACAAAGAACCCTCAGCAATGTCAACTGATGATGTTGAGGTTCCTTATGATTTCAACTCTGTTAATTCAAAACAACCCATAATTGATGAAATATCTACTGCTCAGTCATCTTCAACAACCCCGACTAATGGATTATCTTCTACTGATTTGTCAAAAAGTGATAGTGAATTGGGTGAATCTTCAAAGGAATCAGAGAAGAAATCTCTTGGAAATTCTGAACCTGTGTACTCAGCAACAAGATCAAAAGTTTGTCATTTTCATGATGAAATCTCTTATTTAGAAAAGAAACATGACAAGGAAAAGCACAGTTTTCAAAATACAATAAAACAGTTAAAGACAGAACTTTCTCGTCAAAAGTGTGATACAATATTTTGGAACAGCAAATGTGTAACCTTAACCAAAAACTATGATAGACTAGTTGAAAGACTGTCTATATATGAAGAAGGTCATCACTATGCTGGGAAAAATCAAAAGATTGTTCATACTCCAGTCACTCATGCATACATCAACAATGTTCAGTTCTCTCAGGGAGTAAAATCTATGTTACGGAAATTCCAGCATCACATTGATTTGAAAAAGCAAAATCCGAACATGGTGATTCCTGAGGAAACTGAACAAGTCATTCCAACTGTTCAACCTAAGTTGAAACCTTTTGATATCTGTACTAATCCTTCTACAGGAAGTTCCAACAGTGTGAGCCTTGAGAAGTCAAGAAAGAAGAGGTCAACGAAGAGGAATGTTAAGAAATTAGATTTTAGTATGAAATATGCAAATAGCAAGTTTAGTGTGGGAAACAAACTGAATTCTAAAAATAATGTACCTTCCAAATTCAATTCTATGAATAAAAGGTCTACATCTGTTTCTTCAGTTTCTCATGCTTCACGTTCTTCACAGAATATACATCATACTAAATCTAATTTCTCTACGACTCTTCGTTCTTCTGTTCCTACATATGTTCCATTTCGTGTTTTTAATATGCTTAGAGAAACAAAATATTACTGGGATTCAATTGCCTGTACTTTTAAGAGTAATGCACGGAGTGGACCCATTTTAAAATGGGTTCCTAAATCCAACTGATTTCCTCATTGCAGGCCAGTCATAAATGGTACCTTGATTCTGGGTGTTCCAAACATATGACTGGGAGGAAAGAGCTTCTGTCTAATTACAGAGAAGAATATGGAGGATCAGTCAAATTTGGTAATAATGAACTGTCACCAGTTGTGGGTCATGGAGATATTGTGTGTAAGGATATTACAATAAATAATGTCGTACATGTCGAAGGTTTGAATCATAACCTGTTCAGTATTGGCAAATTTTGTGATAAAGATTTAGAGGTAAATTTTAATAAACGTCGATGTGCTGTCAGAACTGAAAGGGGTAGAGAATTATTAGTTGGCACTCAGAAAACTAATCTCTATACGATCAAACTTCGACATTTGCTTGCAAAGAAATCTCAGTGTCTCATTACTCAGAAGTCATCTCATCAATCTTTACTTTGGCATCGTCGATTGTCTCATTTGAATTACAGATATCTTGACAGACTGGTCAAAGAAAGGTTAGTATCTGGCATTCCAATGATCAAGTTTGAACCCGATCAACTGTGCTCAGGTTGTGCTCAAGGAAAAATGAAAAGAGCGTCTCATCCCCCAAAACCTGAACAAGGGTCCAAATCTCCGTTGAGCTTAATTCATATGGATTTGTGTGGCCCGATGAAAACTGTCAGTCTAGCGGGTAGAAAATATGTTTTAGTCATTGTTGATGATTATTCACGATATACTTGGACACGGTTTTTGAAAACAAAAGATGAAACTTCGAATTTAATAATAAATTTCATCAAAGCTGTTCAAGTACAACTTAAACTACCCGTTCAGACTGTCAGATCAGATAATGGGACGGAGTTCAAAAATCAAGTATTAAAAGGTTTTTATAATTCATTAGGTATTACTCAAACTTTTTCTGCTGCACGAACTCCTGAACAAAATGGTGTCGTTGAGCGTCGTAATCGTACGTTAGTTGAAGCAGCTCGGTCTATGTTGGCTCAAAGTCAATTACCTCAGTATCTATGGGCTGAAGCTGTGAATACTGCGTGCTACACACAAAATCGATCTATTATTCATCGGAGATTTGGAAAAACACCCTATCATGTTTTATTTGATAGAATTCCAAATATTGATTATTTCAAAGTGTTTGGGTATCTTTGTTTTGTTCTTAATGAAACTGAGAATCGGGGAAAGTTTGGCCCTAAGTCTGATGAGATGATTTTTGTGGGATATTCAGATTGTTCAATTGCCTATCGAGTTTTTAACAAAAAGTTGAGAGTTGTGTATGAAAGTGTAAATGTTAAATTTGACCCGTTTGCTGAGTTGTCTTCTAATGCAGATGCATCTACATCCACATCTAGCTCCAGTGATCCTCCAGCTACATCATCTGAGTTGGACAGTTTGTTTGAGTATTTTTATGATGACTTGTATGGTACTAATCAAATATCTTCGTCTACTGTAGGTATTTCATCTACTCCTTCGAGTTCGACTACTCCCTCATCTGAAGTTTCTCCAACATCATCCATACCATGTTCAGATCTTCCGAGTATTGTCTCATCACCTTCATCATCTCCCATAGTTATGGATACTTCTAATCCAGATATTATCATAGATTCTCATGATCAGTCGTCTTCTCATGAAGTTGTTCATAACGATTCTATTCCTGAAGGGCACGAACTACTTACTGTGCATCCTACATCAACTGACAATATCTTGGAACCATCTTCAGTAAATAATCAAACACCTTTACCACATACTGTCAAATGGACAAAGGATCATCCTATTGATCTGATAATTGGTGATCCTACTTCTGGTGTTCAAACACGAGCTGCTTCTGCAAATGAGTGCAACTTTTCTGTATTTTTGAGTAACATTGAACCAACTCGTGTATCTGATGCTTTACAAGATTCGGATTGGGTTACTGCTATGCAAGAGGAACTCAATCAGTTTGAGGCTTTAAAAGTATGGCGGTTGGTCAAGTTACCTGAGTCTAAATCAGTTATTGATACCAAGTGGATATTCAAAAATAAGAAAGATGCGAATAACATAATTGTTCGTAACAAAGCTCGACTTGTAGCCAAAGGTTATCGTCAACAAGAGGGCATTGATTACGATGAAACTTTTGCACCTGTTGCTCGACTTGAAGCTATTCGTATGTTTCTGGCATATGCTGCTTACAAAGTTTTTACTGTTTTTCAAATGGATGTCAAAACAGCATTTCTATATGGTCATTTGAAAGAAGAAGTTATGTGCTCAACCAGAAGGATTTGTAATAAAGAACACCAATTTTATGTTATGTTCTAGACAAGGCTTTATATGGCTTAAAGCAGGACCCGTGCTTGGTATGAGGAGTTGTCTAAACATCACTTTCCAGGGTTTAAAGAAAGGTTCGGGGGATTCAACATGTTCTTGATGAAGGAAGGGAAAATTGTGGTCATTCGATCTATGTTGATGAATAATTTTTGGTCACTAGCGGGATTGTTAAAAAGTTTGAAAATGTATGACTGAAGAATTTAAATGAGTATGATGGGAGAGTTTAATTTCTTTTTTGGGTTTTCAAGTTGGACTTTTTCAGAGGGCATTTCATAAATCAACCCAAGTATACTTTGATTTATAAGAAGTAGATAGTCTGGATGTCTTCGATAGGAAACTCCAATGGCTAGGGGTAATTTCCCATTGGAAAACATAAAGGAAAAGGGATGTGGATTTGAGGAATTATGAAGTAGGGTTTGGGTTTTTTAAATGTATTTTCTGCCACAGCCCTGATATCATGTTTGCAACATGTGTGGTTTGCTAGATATCAGGAAAAAACCCAAAAGGAGTCTCACTTAGCTGCTTTTAAGCGTATTTTTCGATATTTAAAAAGGGACTCCTTACTATGGCTTTTGGGTATCCAAAAGGTCTTGGGTTTGAGTACAAGCGTAACTGATGCTATTATGGGGTGCAATAGGAGGGGAAAAGTACATAGGTCTTTGCAATTTTTGGGAAAAAATTGGTTTTGGGCTCCAAAAAAAAAAAATTTTTTACCCCACTGCGGGAAATTTAATTTTGCCGGCGAGTTTTTTCCCAATTTTTTGGTGCAGTCCAACTTCGTATTATGGGTTTTAACCCCAAAAAATCCCCTCTTTGTGTTCAAAAGGCAAATTTCCATCCGCTAACCGGTTTTTAACATAAAACCAAAAAACATTATATCGGTATTTTTTTTAAAGGACAAGTGGAAAAAAAAAATAGAGTTTTTTTGTAAAATGAATATAACTTGTGATTTTTTACCAAGGCCTAGGAGAAACTTTTTTAAAATTTCTTTTTAGACTTGGTTTAAAATTTACAAAAAGATTGTTAACTTTTTCTCTAACATAGATTAAAAATAAAAATGAATCAGGGATGGTCATTTTCTTCATGTTTTTTAAAAAAGTTTATTTTTTTTTTGTTTTTTTTTTTTTTCAATTGTTTTTTTTTGTATTTCTCAAATTTTTTTTATGTTATTACTAATTTTGTTTGTTTTTTGGATAGGTTTTTTTTAAGGGGGATTTCGGGTTTTAAAGGTTTAGTCGGGGTTTGATCTATCGTTAAGGTAAATCGGAAACTTTTTTAAGGGGGGGATTTTGAAAACTTAGGTAGGGGGGGAAAATTTTGAGTCTTTTTACCCTTCAACCGAGTCATAATATCGAGTTTTAATCGGTCTTCAACTCGAGCCCCAAAACTTTTCGATCAACCCAAAAATTAAAAACCAAACCCGGGACAAACTGATCCCCCAACTCGATTTAAAAAACCGAGTAAAAACTGACCATCCCCAAAACCAAAATCTCGAATTTCCTTTTAATCGAAGGGAAAACACCGAGTTAAAAACTCCTCAACTACCTCCCACAACATTTTGAGTCTTTTTTTTTTACTCGGGGGGTACAACACTCGAGTCAAAATCGGCTCCAACTCGAGTCCCACCCCCGAGTCAACACCGGATTCCCTTTAAAAACCCCCTTGGATCCCCCCCAAATGAGTTTTAAAAAATCAGTAACTTCCCCACCATTACCCCGGTAAATACCACCATTATCTCGAGCACCTGACCCGAACTCGATCACATCCGAGTTTTAAAACCCGGGCCCCCAATCGGGGAAATTAAAACCATCTGAACCGATCAATACCGGCAAACCCATTGAACAATGGCACTAACTTTTTTACCAATCCCAGTAAAAATACTTGATAAAAATAATGGTCATTAACCGGTCAATTTTCGAGCCTTCATTCAGCTTTTTTTTTGGTTTTTTCTTTGAAATTTTCTCGAGGGGGACTCGGAGAAAATAAAATCTCGGGGTTTTTGTATTGCCCGTATCTATTGACCGAACATCACTCGGAATATGATCTCGGGGGTTACTTCCGGGGGTTTTTTAAAAAATTTTTGCTCGAAAATTTGGTCCCAACCCCGGTGCCCGGGATCTTTTCTGAAAAAAAATTTTTCCTTTCCCCCCAAATATGTTTTTCGATTCAAATTTTTCCAATCTTTCGGGGGTTTCAAACCCGTGGGATTTTCAATTGTGCTTCTAAGTCAAAAAAATTTTTTGTAACTTTTTCGTGGGTTTTTTTTTATACGTATGGGGTTTTTACGAACCATGGTATTTTCCCCCCGGTCATAAAGTTTGGTAGTGGTTTAATGTTTGTAAAAATTTCTTTAAAAAAGGGTTTAACTCTGGGACTGTATTTTCATTTTAAAACCAAATGTGAATGCCCTTTTTTTTCCGGAAAAAGGACTTGGGAATTGAACTTCTTTTTTTTTGCTTAAATTTACTTAATTTTTCAATTATGAACTTAAAATAAAAATAATCTTTTTTTGGGTTAAAAAAAAATTGGCCTTTTTTGGGTTAAAACAGTTAAAATAAATTTTAAATTAAAAAAATTTTTTTTAAATTTTAAGTTCGTATTTTGTTAATGGTTTTTTTTGGAATTTTCTCAAAACCCCACTGTGTGAATTTTTTCCTTCACACTTTTTTTATAAAATCCCCAAAAAAAATTTTTTAATTTTTTTTATAAAAACAGAATGGAATTAATTTCCCCAATTCAGGGGGAGGATATTTAGAAAAATTTTAAAATCAACCCACAACCAAAATTTCTATGCGGATAAAAAAACTGTTCGTCCTTTTTAATACCGCATTCGAACAATTTCCTTTAAACCCCTCATAAAAGGTTTTAAAAGGCCCGTTTACGGGCTTTTTTGAAATCATCCGTTGTAACACCTCTTACCAGACATTTTAAAATTCCCCATTTTAAAAGCGCAACAATTTTGGAACACTTTTGAAAATTTCATGCTGACCCGGGGGGAAAAAAAATTTACCCCCGGCGGGATCTTTTCTCATTTGGGGGTCAAAAATTTTTTAAAGTGTACTGGTTTTCCCCAAAAAAAAACTGCCAAAAAAGTTTACCAGTTAAACCGTTTGTTTTCATGGCGTTGCAAGGCGGGTTGAAGGGGGGCCTGGAAGAAAAAAAATGCCCTCTCGTTAAAAAAACAAACCACCTCCACTACAACACTTGTTCACGATATTAAAGGGGTTTTGGGGGGGAAAAACGTAGGCCCAAGACCGGCGACCAGTTTTTATTTTTTTTGGAGTTTATTCAAAAGCATTAGAATTTTCGTTGTTTTTTTCCAGATCAAAAGGAAATTTGGAAAAAAGCAAAACACTTCCATCCCGGGGTTTTGGCCCATTATTGCAATGCTCTAAAAATCCAATATTCCGCGGTCAATGGGAAAAATTTAATTTTCTGACATCATAATCCGTTATCCAAAAAGGTTTATGCTCCAAAAGTCCTTTTTCGGGTTTTAGTTTTGCTGTAGAATGTGGTGTGGAAAGGGAAAGGGTCTCTTTTCCCCACCTTTGGCCGCCGGCCGGGGGGGACCTCCCAAGGTTTTTCCAAGAGTGGGGGTTTTGTTTTTGGGCCCAAACGTCAGGGTTTTGGGTGGGGTGTGTTGAGGGAAAATCCGGGAGAGGGGTGAATGGGGTCCATTCGATCAGCTGTCATCGTTCCCATCAGAGCAGTCAAGGGGCCAAATCTTGGATTTAAAATGGTGATGTTTTGCTACTTAAAATGAGAGGGGGCCCCATCCCCTATTTTGCAACCTTTTTAAAATGTTGGGGTTTTTGCCTTTCCGGAAAAGAAAAATTTTGGTGAATTTCCAATTAGGAAGTTGCAGAGCTTTATTTTTTATCTCAACCGACGGGGAAAAAAACCCAACCAAAGCTACTCCCAATGGTTGGCACAACGTTTTATGGGTTTTTTTGGGGATAGACCCCCTTTTAAGAATTTTTTTCAGGAGTTTTGGTTTTTTGACCTTCCCGATCCCGGAGTGAACCAAAATGATATAAGTATGCCTGTAAGGCTCGGTCGGTTGTTGACTAAGGGGACATAAGGAGGCTGGGGGTAAAAGAATTGAGGAGTGAGGGGGCCCCAAAAAAAGAAGTAAAACCCCCTTCCCCCCAACCGAGTTACCGGGAAAACCACATCTACGGGGGGTGGGCATATTTGCCCCCCCTTTTTGAAAAAAGCATGAGATCCCCCCCATCCCCGCAAAACCCCAATCCCCCTCTACCGTTTTTCAAAAAACGGTAGTTTCACTTTTCCGGGGCTTCCCCAACTTGTCCCCATTCCCATTGGAGGTTGGTGGCCCCCACCGTGGGCTGGGCCCCCCCCCCACTTCCTTGTTAAACTCATGAGTCTAGAACCATTTTTAAAAAGAAAACTTTTTTGGTAGGAAAAAGGGCAAACCCCCTTTGCAGGGGGCTTTGGGCCCTGCCGGGAACCCCCGTAGTGAGTTTGCATTTGTTTGGGGGCTTGCCGGAAAAGGAGGGAAATCCCCATCGCGCTAACATATGCCAAATGAACATGGGTTCCCCTTTAGTTTACCTTGGTAACGAGAAGTCTAGTGACCTGGGGTTTAGTTTGCCCCCAATTTTTTGTAGGATTAGGGGGACACACTTTTTGGGGGTTTTAACACCCTTGGGTATTTGGGGAATCACCCCCGGGTTTTCCCCATCTTCCACATTTTTGGCTTCTTTTGCCCCGTTCTCCACCCCATCTAGTACACCCCCTTGGGGATGGCATCTATCGATGTTGATTTTCCGCGTTTTCCGTTGTTTTAGGGCCCCAACACTTATTCCCCATTTTTTTGGCTAACAAAACGAGGGCAAGGGGTTTTCCGCAATGTGTTTTCTCCTTAAAAAACAAGGTTTCTTTAGCTGGGGGTAAACCCCAATCCCCGACCCCCCTTTAACCCCTTTCAGTCAGCGGCTTTTCACTTACTATTCCCGGTTTAAAGGGGGTTTTGTTTCAAACTCTTGGAATCGGTTCATGAAAGGTGACCCTTTGGATTTACAAAAAACAGCGCTTTACAAAGGCTATTAAGAAAAGGGTCCAGGCACTTGGTTACTCATACGGAATTTCAGAAAATTTACCCCTTTTTGCCTCCCTACCAAACATTCACCAGATAACCAAGGTTTATGATGGCTTATCACAGTTATTGTCGGATTCGGGCATTAAAGACATGCAATTTTGTAGAGGGCCCCACTAAAACGGCATGATGACATGAGTCTACGTCATGAGGGGGAGAGGAAAAAAGGAGACTTAAAGTGAGCCTTTGGGTCCAACCAGAAAAGTCGGATCGTTAAAAATTTGGGGAGGTTTACAAGAGCTTTTGGGAAAACTTGGGGGAAAGGACAAAAGGGTTTTGTTAATGAGCGAAAACGACTATGTGAAGTTGTATGGGATTGAGAATTTGAAAGAAGATCTAAGAAGAGAAATACATCTACATGAGGAAGGTGAACAAGCAAAAGAAGAGAAGCTTTAGTGTCAGACTACAGATTTGTTGCTGTAAAGAGTTACAAGACCAACAGATTGAGTGCGTACTGGTACCCAGTAATTACTTTCACCAGAGATGAGGGAGAAGGAAAATACGATTACTGAAGCTGATTTTCAAGATGTGAGTTTGATGTGATCTTTGGGTTTTTATATGATCTCAAAGGAAAAGTTTTTGATCAGAAGAGGAAAATCGCTTTAACTGCCCATAGTTAGGCATGTAAGGCTTCGATATCATTGGCTCATTGTATGACTTCAACTGGGACTGGGAGAATTGGTCATCAAAGTTATTTTTGTCACAAACCTAAAAAGAAGTCTGATCGGTGAAGAAAAGGACTTTGTCTTGTAACAGTGTTCTATGATGCAGATGAATCCAAGATTTCTTGTGTATATCCAGATTCTTAGGAAATAAGAAGAGGATGTATTCTCATGAAGTGATGCTTTCTGTGATGACACATTAAAGATGGTGATGAAGGGGTTGAATACAAGACTGCAAATGGATAGGCTGGAGTACATGATATCTCAGCTGCAAACAAGATGTTGATCAAACATTTTGTAAAGGGAAGATAGAAGTTTTGAAGCTGAGAAATGATATAAGATTTGCAGAAATCAAGTTCAAATTGGAAAAGCCTCCGTGAAACAATCTTAGTCAAGGAGCTGTGTATTTCTTTTGTATGTCCCTCCTTCTGTTATAAAAAGGGGGAAAATTGTTAGTGTTAGATTTATAATAGAAAATTGAGGGGGCCATTTTGTGAACATTTTGTATTTCTAGGAATGAGGTATAAATACCTCATTCCTTTGTTTTTTGTAACTAAGCCTTTTCAAGATTAATGACATATGAGTTCCACATTTTCTCTCTCTACTTTCTCTCTCTACTAGATTTTTCATCTTTCATGTTAGATTGATTCACATGCACTTACACGTGGGCCTAAATCGGATTCCGTAGCAAAAGTTTTATGGACGTTTTTAACCGTTTTTGCCCGCCCAAAGGGGGTACCCTTTGGTAGCCTGGTCCGGTGGGTCCGGAAAATCCGGAGGCGAATTCTCAGGAAACTTTACGTGGGCCCCCCTATGATGTTAATGAGTAAGTTTTAACAAGAAAAAAAACCGCACGGAAAACCCCCCCCCAAGGCCCAAACTAGCATCCATCCATTCGAAAAGCCGAAAAAGGGCAATAACCGCAATTTTCCAGATTGTGGCCGAATAATTGTTCATTTCCAAAATCCGAGACGCTGGAAATGTTTCTCCTCGTCCATATCTTCGTTTTGATAGCTCGTGGGCCTAAATGGACTCCCGTAGCAAAAAGTTATGGACGTTTAACGTTTTTGCCCCGACGCCAAAGGGGGTACCCTTTGGTAGCCTGGCCGGGGTGGGTCCGGAAAATCCGGAGGCGAATTCTCAGGAAATTTACATGGGGGCCCTCTATGATGTTAATGAGTAAGTTTTAACAAGAAAAAGCCGTACGAAAACCCCCCCAAGGCCCAAACATACTGCATCCCTGCATTCGAAAACCGAAGAAGGCAATAACCGCAATTTTTAGATTGTGGGGCCGAATAATTGTTCATTTCCAAAATCCGAGACGCTGGGAAATGTACTCCTCCCATAGCTTCGTTTTGATAGCTCGTGGGCCTAAATCGGACTCCGTAGCAAAAGTTATGGACGTTTAAACCGTTTTTGCCCCGACGCCAAAGGGGTACCCTTGGTAGCCCGGTCCGGATGGGTCCGGAAAATCCGGAGGCGAATTCTCAGGAAACTTTACGTGGGCCCTCTATGATGTTAATGAGTAAGTTTTAACAAGAAAAAGCCGCACGAAAACCCCTCCCAAGGCCCAAACTACTGTGTTAGAACCTGACTGGTCCGTTTGTAAAGAAGTCAGGGGCGTCTTTTGATATTATGTAATAGATAGTTATAAAACAATACTTTTGTGCGCCTCTTAGAATAGTCATAGACTCTAGGGGTTGTTTTGTAACATCGGCTCTATATATAGGGGTCGATAGTTAACGTTATTAAATGTTCTTGCAACTGACAACTTTAGTCATATGCTTTGTCGTTTTGTCGTGTTCTTCATATTACTTGCATATCTGATTGCTTGATCCATTACATTGCATTTCTTGTCGAATATCGGACTCACAATTGGTATCAGAGCTCGTGTTTTGGTAGATTTGGACATAAATCTGACGTTATTTTTGATTTCCCGAATCGGAACATCAGTTCCCGAATTGGACACAAGTGTCCCGATTCGGAACATCTGATTTCCCGATTTGGAAATCTCAAACTCCCGAATCGGATCTTATATCTCCCGAATCGGATCTTTTACCACTCCCGAATTGGAAATTTTGAACTCCCGAATCGGGACTCTCATTTCCCGAATCGGGACTTGGCTTAATCTCCCGAATCGGGACTCACTCTCACTCCCGTATCGGGACTTGCAACTCCCGAATCGGGACTTGCAGTCTTTCCCGCCTTAGCCTTTCTTTTTGAAATTCTCGAATTTCTATAAAAGGAACGCTTTAAGCGCGGAGAGCTCTGTCCAATCAGAAATCACAAACTACTCAAAACAGATCCTATTTCCGAGGACGCAATGTCAAAAGAAATAATCAGTATCGGTTCTGAAACACGACCTCCAGTATTAGTCGTCGGCGAATACCAGCAATGGAAACGCCGAATGATTAACTTCCTCGACTTACTGGATGACAAACTGATGGTCTCTATCACTGAGGGACCAATCAGACCAACGGTTACTGTAGCTGAAGTAGCCAGAACCGAGGTCACTCCCTATCTACCTGCATATGAGGTTGAAAACCTTACGACATGTTCACTCATGAACAACGAGCAAGGGCAGCCATTGATAAACGTGCTCTCACGTTACTCACTATGGCTCTACCTAATGACATGTTCGCGAGGGTTGACAGCTGTAAAGATGCCAGAGCAATGTGGCTGGGCATTGAACAGCAAATGCAGGGTGGTGACAAGGCACTAGAAGGCCAAAAGGAGAACGCTATGAACGCGTACGAAAGCTTCTGTGCTCGCGAGGGAGAGACGCTGACTGAAACCTACAATCGTTTAAACATCTGTGTAAACGATCTGCGGAGACTTGGCTTAGAGAAGAACAAGTACGAGGTGAATGTAAAATTCCTCAAAAGACTGAACAAACTCTGGCAATCTGTCACAATCAGCATCCAAGTAAGCCAGAATCTTGGCCAGCTTGGACTTCATGATCTTGTATAGCATGATGCTACCTCATGAAGAAACCTTATTCGGTTAAAACTGACAAGACAATTGATCCTCCTACCTTGGCTTTATTGTCAAATAGAGGATCGTCCTCTCATGAAAACTACACCGTTGAAGAACCAGTAGTTCTTGATGATGGACTTACCGAAGAGGAGATGTTTCAGCTGGAGAACTCATTCGCCTTGATGGCTAAATTCCGGGGAAATCCCCAACGCTTCAACAGATTCAGACAAGGACCTCAGTTTGTGGGAGGTCAGTCTAGCCAAGGAGGGTACCAGTCAAGAGAAAGCTTCCAAAGAAACGATCAAGGAAGAACAAACAACTATCAACATCGTGATAGGTCTGGGTACAACAATCAAGGATCTTATCAAGATCAAGACAAAGCAACAACAACAACCAGCAACAGCAAAGGGATCAGGAGTACAACTCCAACAACTACCACGGTAACAGAGGTTATCAAGGAGGTGGTTACAATCAAAGGTGGAACGACCAATCTGGTTCTAACTACAACAACCAGAACCAGAAGACAATGATGATGGTCAGTCAGCACAACAACACCGGTGGAACCGAACCTCCACATCAGAACAAACTCCCAGCTCTAGAAGCTCCTCCTGCAGCAAATCAAAACAGAAACCCCGCTCGGGTTCCCACCTGCTACAACTGTGGTGACCGGGTCACTATGCATCGGAATGCAAAAAGAAGCTCAAAGACTCTGCTTACTTTGAGAAGAGGCTGCTGTGATGAAGAAAGAAAGAGCTAGGTAAGGTGCTGTTAGCTGATGAGGAAGACTGGATCAGGAACCAGAAGACTCGGATGATGAAGGCCCATCAGCCACACAAGGACACTGCCTCATGGCTGATTTTGAGGAACCATGTATATCTGGTTCCCCAAACGACTCTATGATGAAGAATCTGAGGTACTTCTTGTTCTTATTGTAAAAACCTGATGAACTGTCTATGTTGAAATCTAAGACTTGAGAGCCCAAATCCCAAAAGGAAAGAGCTCTCTGCGAGATTAGAATGAGAGTGCTGTTTATAAAAGTAGTTTAGAGGACCTGCCGAGAACTTTAAAGAATGGGAATTGAGTCTGGGATTAGAGAAACTATCCCGAAAAAAAGCTCCTTGATCTTCAAAGATTCACGAGAAAATTGAAAGTAGTCGTGAAGAACTAAGCTCAAGTTTCACCTTTTTCCTTGGAAAGAACTAAATTATTTGTAAAAATCGAAGGCTTGAGGAAAAAAAATTTAAAGGAGGGACAATTCCCAACATACCTTTAGCGCTTACCCAAACAAACCACTCAACATCCCTTTTTTCAAAGCCAAACCTGGGTTGGGACATTCAGAGGACAAGCATTCTTGAGAAAACACCTGCACATCTATACAACTTTGACAGTTGAGTGCTTCCAAACCTGAACCTGGTCGTCAAAGGACAAGACAATGACAACTATGTGATGCAGATGTGACCTTTACTGAAATAATAGATGGAAAAGCCGTATTTTTTACCACCAGCCCCTGCCAATAGTTCAACCAGTAGCCCCCTTCCCAGCCCTGTTGCTAAAGGCCCCATCTTTACCCTGCTAGTAATCCAGAGAATACTTTCACTAGCTGGGAAGGCATCAAAGCTAGGACACCTAAGGTAGCAATGCCACCCATTAACTATGAGGACTTAAACTTTAGCTATGACATAGGGAGATAGATACATCCGAGGACGCTGATGTTATCCACCGTTGGATGTTTCCGCAACTCAGCCTCCTGCCCCAGTGTGTGTAGAAAAGGAATTGTTCCATCTTGGTCTAAAGCCGTAGAACTTGATGCCTGTCCCCATAAGTTGAAGAACTTTGCGTCAATTCTTTCTGAAAAGGACAGCCATATCAAATCATTGGAACATAGTTATCATGAGGCAAATGCCGAAAGGATTAATATGTCAACCCAATGTGAGATCGCAGAGTTTTCTTGCTCATGTTTTAAAAACAAATTTGCGGATCTCCAAACACAACTAGTCGTCCAATTTATTAATAACACAATGGAAAGGACTTCTTTTATGAAAAGGAACTGATGTTTGGTCAAACTTTCGCGAATCAATGTTGTCAAATCAATCAGTTGAAAAGTCGGGTGTCCTTCTTAGAAGAATCTGACTCTTGGGATTCGTGCACCTGCAATTCACCAATCACACCAGACTTTAGGTCAACCAAACCTAAACTAGTACTAGATCCTAATGTTGTGTATGATGTGAAGGTGTTTTTGGACGCTGATGATCCTCCTTCAGGTTATATACCAAGAAAACCTGTTTTGCCAAAGGCACCTGCTATAACAGCAAATCTGTTCTCCTGAGCCACTTGCATCAGTGTCTGTGATAACACTGAAGGTGCAAAAGGTGTTGGTACTGACAAAGGGAAGTCAGTTAAGCCACACACACCCACAGTAACACAGACACGGAATTCAAAATCTACTGATACAAGTAGCTTGGTGAAACCCATTAAGGGACTAGACTTTCATTCTAGTTCATTTGATGTAGGTGAGAACTCCAAACCTAAACAACCTTTGAAAATGATAAAATCAGTTTTGTCAAAACCCCCGCAAATTTCAAAGGTGGTCAATCCATTCTAGTTAAGCCGTCACCCAAAATCACAACTTGCTTTTCATGCAGATGCGAGGCAGGTGATGGAACTGCGAAGTGAAGCCACGAAGAAGGAGATATCGGAAGAAGAAGAACTTTTTAAGCTTTCCCTAAAAGGGGGGTCATGATCATGCTGGGCTTGGCTACAAACCCCCCTATTGAATTCAAACATAAAATCAAAGTCTGTACACATTTAAACGCTCGCGAATTCTGATAATCTTCAGCTTTCAAAAATCATTATGTTTTTTTGTTTGATAATTACAGCGTGTTGATATGCCTGGGAAGCAAAGCTTATATAAGTCAGGTAGTCCTCACCGGGAAAAAAAGAGAAAATGACAAAGCCAAATGCTTTGCCCCTGTGAAGTCCCTAACCTAAGGGGAAATCTAAAAGGATACTTCACCGGGAGAAAACGTCATCAAGAATGTGCGCTTTGTTGAAGGCCTGCCTTTTAACCTACTCAGTTCTAGCCAATTCTGTGACGGAGGATATCTTGTAAAAGACATTCTTTTCTCGGGAAAAATTTTTTGAAGATGAGGAGGGGAACGTGATTCTACGCGCTCAAAGGGAAAACGGTAAACCTATATACCACAATGTTTTATGTTTGTTCCTAACAATAGAAACGGTGGTATTTCTCGCAAAAGCAAACTAAGGAAGAAAAGTTGGCTGTGGCATAAAGCGTCTGTCTCATCAGAACTTCAGGGATTTTAAACCCAAGTCGTATCAAAAACCCCCTTTGTCAATGGTCAAACCGGAGACGGGGGCCCTATCTAAAGAAAACCCAAAGCTCAGCCTGTGAAAAAAGGGAAAATGAAGAAGATTTCGCATCCCCCAAGGATGGGGGGACAAACTGTCACCATCCCCTTACAGGGCTGCATATGGATCTCTGTGGACCGATGAGGTCGAAAGTCTTGCACGCAAGAAGTCATGTTGTACTTGTCGTTTAAAGTACTCTCGGTAAAACATGGCTCGATTTCCCTTTAAAAGACCCAAAAATCTGACGCTGCTGAATTAAACACGCCTTCATTTAAAAAGAAAACCAAGGGGCCTTTTTTGGGGCGTCAGGTGAAAAAGCTGAGAAGCGACAAAAGGTACAGAGTTTCGGGAAAAGCAAAAAATCCAGCTTTCCTTGAAAAAGTGGGAAAACCTCAAAACTTCTCTGTGTCGTACCCCCCAAAAAAAAGGGGGTCGTTTGAAAAAGGGAAAAAATGTGTTGGGTTTAAAGGGGTAGACCCAGTTTTTACATTTGGTTGAAACCCCTACCCCTTTTTGGGGCTGAAGTTTTTTATAATGCCCGTTTACATCAAAAACCGGGGCTTTTTAATTTTTTAAAACGGACTGGAAAAAAACCCCGGAAAAGAAAGGGGGAAAAGCGGGAAGGGAATATTAATTCTTTGATTTTTGGGGGTTGGGGAAAAATTTCTTTGAAACAGGATGTTTGGGGAAAGTTTGCGCAAAATGGGAAAAAGGGGTTTAAAATTTTTTTGGGGTATCCCTTTTAATCGGGGGCCCTTTGGGGGTTTTAAAAAAAAAAAACGGACCCGAAACCATTTTTGGAGTCGGTAGTTGATTTTTTTCTGAGACTGAATGTAATTCTTTTTCCCCCCCCTAGTTCAGATTGTTTGTCTTCCCTAATTGCCCCAAAAAAGGGTTTTACCACCCGGGAAATTCCTATGACTCGTTTTTTTTTGTTTTTGGGTTTAATTGCAAAATTTGGGGTCAAAAGCCCCTTTGTTGGCCCAAATTTATTTTTCCCCCCCTTTCAAAAAAACCTTTTTTTTCCCCCCAAAAAAACCCTTTCCGCAGTTTTTTTCCCCTTCGGGGAATGAGGCAACCCCCGTTTTCCCGCTTTTGGGAAAAAAACCCCTTTGATTTTTTAAAAAACCCATGGTTTTAATTTAAAAAAAACCCCAAAACAAAAAAACGGGGAACCCCCCCTTTAAAACCCTTTATTGAGGAAATGTTCTTCCCCCCCCTTCGCTTCCCTTAAAAAAAAACCCTCTTTAAAAAAACAGTCAAAGGGGGTCCGGGGGAAAAAACAGGGGGGGTGCCACTGTTTTTTTTCCCCCAATTTTCCCCCAAGTTTTTCCCCCCCCCTTTTTTCCCCCTCCGAACTTATGGGGAAGGGGGGGTTTTAAAAAACCCCCTCCCGGGGAAAGGGGTGTTGGGTTTTTCCGGGGTGCTATCTTCTTCCCCCCCCTTTTGGGGTTTAGAATGAATCAAGGGAAAAAAAAAGGGAAATTCGATCCTTTTCCCCCTTTCCCCAAAAAAAAGGGCCCGAACCCCTTCCCCCCCCAAATTATCGGTTTGTAAACTGCTCCAGTGAAACTCGCCCCCTTTTAAAGTTTTATTTAAAACCTGTCCTTTTGGCGGGGGTTCTGAGTAAATTTTTAAAACCCAACCCTTTACCCAGGACGTTTTTACTGATCTGGGGGTTTAAGGGGGCCCCCCCAAAGGGGTGAGCTTTCCCCAATTTCGAGAGAAACAGATTTTTTGGGCCCCTTTTTTTGAAAGCCCAAAAAAAAAAAGAATCTTTTGATTTTTTTGGGGGGATTTTTCCGAAAAAAGAAAAAATGAAAAAAGATCTTTTTAAAAAGTTTTAAAAGGGGGGGTCTGGTCCCCAAAAGGGGACCCCTCAAAAGGGAAAAGGCCCTCGATACGCGAGCCCTTCGCTCCGGGGTTTCTAAAAATTTGAGGCCTTTAGGGGTTTTTTCGTTTGCAGCTCAAAAAAGTTTATCTTTTGCGATCATTGGTTCTTGCTTTTTTTCACGGAAAGAGACCCGTTTTTCGGGCCCCCACATGTGTCGGGTTGCTGGGTTTTCTTTTGGGGCCCCTCGGATTCACACCCCGGGGCTGTAAAGAGAATCCTTAAGTCCTGAAGGGCACACCAAATTTTTGGTTTTGGGTTTACCCTAAGGATTTGTTTTTGAACAAACAGCTTTTACAGATTCAGATCTTTGCAGGTGTAATTTTAAACTGGAAGAGCACGTCAGGGCCTGCCGTTTTAGGGGAAATTTTGGTGAGGGGGCCTCGGGGAAAACAGAACTGTGATCCCTTTAAACAGCTAAAGGCAGAATTGTCGTTTTGCAGCGTTTTGGGTTTTCACAGGTTTTTGGAGGGAAAAATTCAGCTGGGGGACTATGGCTACCCCATAAATGGTTTTTTCCAATTCCCTGTGATTTAGCATTTGCCATTAAGTTTGGGCAAATCCAGTTCAACACTCTCGGACAAAACATATCGTTCCGTATCACTTCACCCCAAGATCACCCCAGAAAAAAGGGAAAACGTTGAATGTTTTTCGTTTGAAAGTGAAGTAAATTTTAGCTGATTGTTCATTTAAAGCTTTTGACGAGAAAGCGCCTTATTTTTTTTAACTTAGAAAATTGGGAATGTTAGACCCCCCGGAAAGATTTTTTTGGGGAGCCAGTCACAAAAAAACTTATGTGGTTTTTTTTTTTAGGGGGAGCTCCTGTGTCGATATTTTCAGGGGGAGCTCTTTGTTTTTTTAAATTTAAATTTCGGGCGGATCCTTTCTCCCCTTTGGATCCCTTTCCCTTTAAATTTTTTTTTCGGGGTTTGGTAGAAAAACGTACGGTTTTGAAACTTCAGTTCGGGCCCCGGGATTCAAAAAAAGATTTTGCCCATTGTGTAAAGAACCGGGTTTAAACCCAAATCCGGAATTTCCCCGGTTAGTCGTTTCAATAAACGTAAGGGGGGGGAAATTTGGGTTAAAATTCTATGAACTTGTTAAATTTAAAGGGACTAGAAGGGGACATTTTTGGGTTTTGGATAGTTCAGGGACCAGTTCTGCCAGTCCCCAAAAACTTCATGTTCGGGGGACCTTTTTTGCAAACTTTTGAAAACCCCCAAGTTCGGGGAAAGTTTTGAAATTTTTTTCAAAATTTAAAGTTCGGGGTTGTTTCGTAAATTTCTTGTTGTGTGATCTGTGGGGAAGCAAGTTATCAGAAAAAAAATTTTAAAATACCTGATTGTTATCAAAAAAAAATTTTAAAAGGGGGGAATTGATAACTGCATTCGTTTTCACTTTAAAAAATTAAAAACCGCTTATCAGTTTTTTTCTCTGACAAATCAAGAACACGAAAAAAACACCCCGTTCGATAAATTGACTTCCGGTTTCCCCCGAGGTTCGTTATCGATCCTTTCGTCGAGGGATTACTTCTTTACTTTCCTGGTAAGATTTCTATGATTTAAATGTATTCAGATTATTAAAAAGCGTTTTTTAAAATGGTTGAACCCAAAAATTTTTGGTTTAACCGGACCCCAAGCCCTTGGGATTGAGTTTCGGGACGTTATATCGACCCAAATTTTTTTCCCAAAATTTGGGTTTTTTTTAGTAATGTACTTCTTTAAAAATTTTGTTTTGGGGATTGATTTGAAGTGTTTTGGGTCGTTTTTAGAGTCCGGAAAATGAACAGTCCGTCGGGTTTTGTCGGGGGCCCCGTTTGGGGGACTCCATGTGTTTTGTTTGGGGGGGATTTTCCCAAAGTTTTTTGTTCGGGACTTTAATATAAAGTATGGGGAAAATTTTTCCCAAACTCCCGTTTGGGGAATTTAAATTTTCCCCTTTTCGGGACTTTATTTTTTTAAATTGAATTTCCCGTTTCGGGAATTTGTATTTTTGCCCATATGTATTGCTTTTTTCCCCGATTCGGGACTTTTAAATTTGTGATTATATATGTCCCGATTGGGGACTTTTTTATTGATCTGATTATGTGTAGGGGACCCCCCGGGAATTGGGGGATTGACCCCGATTTGGGATGGGTTTAAAAGGGAAAAATGTTTAAACAAACACCTTACGGGATTTGCCCTTTGACCGTTTCGAGTTCTAAGCCGGGGTTTGAATCTGTGGCTTCAAATCCTGTTTGGGGTTTTTTTAAAAAATCTCGACATGAGTTTCGGGGGAATCCTTTTTTAACAAAGTTCGACTCAGTTTTAAAAGTTCCCCTTTGGGAAATCTTCAAATTAAACTGACTCGCGACTAGTCAAAACTCTGCAAAATTTTGTAGAAAACATAATTCCTATTAAAAAGGGGGAACTAATTTTAAAAAATTTTTATTGTCTAGGGTCAGAAATTGGAGCCCAGAGAGAACCCCCTTTTTTCCCAAATTGATCAAAAGTGATCGAGCTCTGTTTTAAACCCAAAAGGACTTTGGTCACAAAAAAAAAATTTTTTCCGAAAAACGGGTATGTGATCCTCTCTACTGCCCGGATGAACACTCGACGTACGAGAGATCCTACGAGCTACCCTACCCTTACGCATGAGGGCCATGCAAAATTTTCCGGGGAAATTTCCCTGCCCAGAAATTTTTGGAAGACAGCAGTTCTGGCCACCGGGTTCGGGTCTTTCGATAATTGGTGAGGGGGATAACACCGAACTGGTCCCCTTATGGGGGGAACATCCCCCAACCCTTTCGCCTCCCTCCCGAAATGATGGCGGGCCACCAGAGTTGGGACGAGCGGGTTTTTGGGGCCCATTTTTTTTGACGAACTTCTAGCTTTTCGGGGTCCCCAAAGGAGGGGTGAACGGCGTGTTCAGATCACCCGGGGGCGATTTACCCCCCAATCGGGGGGCTCAACTATACAAATAAATAAACAGGTGTCTGTTTGGGGGGGCGAAAGGGTTGGCCCAAAGCAAGAGCCCTTCTGGATATTTTTTCTTTCCCGTAGCCTCGGACCCCAAAACACCCCCCCATCGCGCCAGTTATGGTCGACATACCAAGGATCTGCGATCAGGGGCGCACCCAGAATACCCCATCCCGGGGTTTTGCGGTTCTATGGTCTCATCACCCGGGTGCCCATATGGAACGAAACCCGGACTTTCCCACGCGCTCGGTATTCTATCAAAAACCGAAAAGAAGATCAGCTGGTCCCAAGCGTGACTACCCCAAAAGGCCGTACGAGATGCGTTCCTGTTTCCACGCCCTAAAAGGCCCGAACAGCGCGCACCCAGCGGTCTTTTGGTTGGGAAAATCGTTTTAGGTCTAGGAGTCGCCCCTATGGACCTTTCCAAAAAAAAGGAAAAGGCCCTTCCCAGGGTGGGGAAACCCCGGTCCCTTTTGGGTCCTCGGGCCTTAGTCCGGGGGGGGGGTTTGGTCCCAATGGGGGGGCCTCTGGCTCGGGAAGTTTTGATGAGGTTGACTTTGGGGGAAAAACCTGGGTAGTTTTCACCCGCAGATCCAGGGGACCGTTACGAAGCTTCTACATTTTCCAAATTTTAAAAAAGATCGGGGAAAAAGAAAGGCTCAGTCGCATTCGCCAACGAATAAACCGATGACCCCCCGTTGCCGATCCCGAGGAAAAAAGGAGTACGGTTCAAAAAACTTTGTTCCACGACGAGACTTCCAGGGCCTCCCGACTGTCCCCGAGCCCCCAGAAGCCCAGGACCCCTCTACCCCTAGAGATGCCCCTGGACCTTCCCCCTCCTGGATCTCCAAAAGAGGTCATTTTGCTTCGCCAGAAGAAGAAGAACCCGCCCCCTACTTTACCGCCCCCCCAGGCCAACCCCCTTAGACTCCCCAAAGGATCCCT
Organism: Centaurea solstitialis; assembly: GCA_030169165.1. Taxonomy (NCBI): domain Eukaryota; kingdom Viridiplantae; phylum Streptophyta; class Magnoliopsida; order Asterales; family Asteraceae; genus Centaurea; species Centaurea solstitialis. The sequence continues at coordinate 8,168 of JARYMX010000273.1, read as the reverse complement.
CTTGGGGATCCTTCCCGCAGTGTCTTACAGCCACCACCCCGATTCCGATCCAGAGGAAGGGCCCCGGGAGAGGGAAAAGGGGAAGGGGAAAGGCCAAAAGGGAAAAGGGGAAAGGAAAAAAGGGAAAAAGGGAAGGCCCTTTGACGGGCGATGTCTTTCCCCTTCCTCCCCCAACGCCAAACGGGGCTCCCTCCATTTTTTTGATTACTCCGGGAGGAAGGCGAAAGTTTGAACAAACCCAGGCCGCCGGAAAAAGGTGAGGGGGGTTCCTTGGATGAAAATCGGTGGGGTGTGAAGGTTTCGAGGGGGGAGAGCCCGGGTTTTAGGTTTCATCAAGGGCCCAAAAAAGGGGTTGGTTGGGAGACACCCGACAAAGGGGCGGGGAAATGAATTTGGGCCCCCCCTAGGCGCCAGAAATCGGAACCCCAAAAAGCCAAGGTCTATCCTTCCCACAGGCATCCCCCAAGGGTCCAAATCGGCCAAAAAAGAGTAGTCAAGTCGTTGGAGCCAACCAAAGCATATGCCCCCCAAGCCATCCCCCTCGACCACCTCCCCAACAGGTGGGGCGTTTCATCAGACACGGGGTTATAACCTTTCCCCTTTCACTTTGGAGTTGAACGGGGGTTGGGTTTTAGAGTGCTAACCCCGAATCGCTTTCTTTCGAAACCCCAAACGAGTCATAGAGGCCCCCAGTTCCAAATTTGGGGACTTCCACCCAGGCCCCGCTTTCAATTTACCCCCTACACCAGTCGTCACCCCGGGCCAAAAAGGGGCACCCTTTTCGGGGGGTTTCCCCCCGTCCACCGGGTTTGCAAATGAACCGGTTTTTTGACCCCCTCGAGTTTGGAACCCGGGGTTGGACGGAAACCTTTAAAATGTCCAAAACGGTTTGGAAAACCAAGAGAAGGCTGACGCGGGAAAGACAGACGGTTTTGAGGCTATTGAAAAGGGGTTAGCAGTCAAGGAACAGGAAGGGGCCAGCCCCTCGAGCCGAGATCGAGGCACTGCGGGGAAAAAACCCCGAGGACCCTCAGAAGGAATGGACGAAAAAACCGAAAGCCTTTTCAAAAGGGAAGTTCCCGGGGGAAAGGGGGGGCCCGGGCTTTCGGCGATTCGAGCCCCCTCCTCTCCGTCCTCCCTCTAACCACCCCCCTATAGCTGAGGAGATTCCGGCTTTGTTCTGAAGCCCAGCACCCCGATTGTCATCGCCCCAGCTCCCACTCAGAACGATTTCCCCTTTAGAGACAAGTGGATCAGTACAAGCAGCTGGTTTGCCCCGAGGGGGTATGCGGGAGGGTCGCAATTGCGGAGGGAAACCCCGGCTTGAGGAAAATTTAGGGCTCAGGTTTAACCCTCCAAGGCGGGCCCTTTATGATCCCGGGCGCGCGGGCCCAAACCTCATGAGGGGGGGGTCCCTCCCCCGAGGCCCCCGCCTAGACCCTTCCCCCCGGGGTCCCGGGAAAGCCGCCCATGGGCCCCGTTGGACCACTCCCCCCGAGATGCCTGCGAATTTTCAGATCCCGGGAGATTCATGGGGGAACGATGATTCCGATGAAGAGTCCCGGCAGAGGCAGCCCAAATGGAGATTTTGAGGCTATCCCCGTGGGTAAAAAGGGGCCCTCCAGTTTCCCCACGGAAGGTGACTCCTGCATTGGGCCCGATCGATCCAAACACCCGCCGTTGGATCCTTGACCTTCGTAATTGCCCCGGGAAGGAAGATCCTGAAAACCCGCATGCCCAGAGCCCTTTGGGTTTTTGGAAAAAAAATCCCGTGACCCCTGTTTCTAGTGGGGGGGTTTACGACGCCTTTCTTCCAAAGGTTTCAGGGGGCCAGGAAACTTTAAGGTCAACAACCCCATCAAGGGCTGGGTTTGGAAACCCCAACCCTCATTTTCAGGCCCCTTTTGGAGGAAAACCTTTACACGGAAATTTTTTAAAAGGGAAAACTCTTTGTGGTTCCCAAAAAGGTCTTCTTCGGGGCCCATTCTGTCAAGAAAAGCGTCGCAGCCGTACCCCGGGACATTACCAGGGGAAGCTAAACTGGAGCGGCATGGGCAGATCAGCGGAAGCTCAGATTTTTTAAAGGGAAATGAGGGCCGACCCTTTCAAAATTTTTTACACCAGTTAAATTTCCCCTTTAGTTCCCTGTTTTGTATGTACAACCCCCGGAAGGGCCCGACGGGGGGAACTCAGAGACTTATGTTCATGAAGCCCATTTTTTGACAGCTAGATCTGATGATCTTCTCACTTTGATTTAGACCTTGAGGGGCCCGGGTTCTGAAACCAAAGGTATTCGAGGGCGGTCGGGGAAAAAACCTCAAGAGATTGTAAGCCACTTTGATCAAACCCCGCGCATCTCACGACTTCAGATGGCGATGAGAGCAAGCAAAAAAAAAGGGAAAATTTTCTCCGTCCAAACCGGAGGAAAATTAAATGGAAATACTTTCCCCATTCCCTCGGAACTCCCAGAGATGGTTTTTGTGTACATACCTTCAGGAAGAAAACCGCGGGATTTATGCGCTTCAGTGAGTGTTAGCTTCTGTGACGGCACTCTGCTGTTGTTTTTTTAAAGGGATGAAGCGTCGTTCTGGGGGGAGAATATGCCCAAGTAAAGGGGGCTAGGGAGAGAAAGCTGAAGGAGGCCCTTTAAACTGATCGAGGTGAAGCTTAAAGAAAGATGGGTTTTCTTTTAGAAGGTGGAAATGCGATGGAGCTCCCTAAGGATCGATCGAGAATGGGAGAGTTTCCGGCCCGGGTCCTTGCAGTGGGGAAAAAGCTTTGAAGTATCCCCCGCCCTTTTTGATTCTTCCCAAAAAGGGGAGATTTTTGAACCTGATGGTCCCTTTGTAAAAAAGTCAGGGGGTCTTTTTATTTTTATGTAATAGTTTGTTATTTTTAAAAAAATACTTTTTTTGCGCCCCTTAGAAAAGGTTTATAGATTAGGGGTTTTTTTTGTAACATCGGTTATTATAGGGGTCGATAGTTAACGTTATTAAATGTTCTTGCAACTTACAACTTTAGTCATTGTTTGTCGTTTTGTGTGTTTTTTAAAATTTCTTGCAAATCTGATTGCTTGATCCCTTACATTGCATTTTGGGCGGGAAAATTTGGACTCACATACTGCATCCAAACCTTCGAAAAGCCCCCAAAAAGGCAAAAAACGCCAAAATTTTTCCAAAAATTTTGGCCGTAAAAATTGTTTTATTTCCAAAAAACCGAGACGCTGGAAATGTAATCCGTCCTAGCTTCGTTTTGATAGTCGTTTGGGCCTTTAAAACGGGGGTCCCCTAGCAAAGTTATGGACGTTTAACCCTTTTTGTCCCGAGCCAAAAGGGGGTCCCCTTTTTTTTGCCTGGTCCCGGGTGGGTCCGGAAAATCCCGGGGCGGAAATTTTCAGGAAAAAATTTCGTGGGCCCCCTTTTGATGTTTAAAGAGTAAGTTTTAAAAAGAAAAAGCCGCCGGGAAAAAACCCCCCCCAAGGCCCCAAAAAACTGCATCCATCCATTTTAAAAACCGAAGAAGGCAATAAAATGCAATTTTTCCCGTTGTGGGGCCCCAAAAATTGTTCATTTCCAAAAAACCCAGAGCTTGGGGGAAAAGTTTCTCCTCGTCCCCAGCTTGGGTTTTTATTGTCGTGGGCCCAAATCGGGGTCCCCTAGCAAAAAATTAAGGAGTTTTAAACCCTTTTTGCCCCGACGCCCAAAAGGGGGGGGAAACCCCCTTTGGGAGCCCGGTCCGGATGGGTCCCGGAAAAACCGGAGGCGAATTCCCCAGGAAACTTTCGTGGGCCCTTAGATGTTCATGAGTAGGGTTTTAAAAGAAAAAGCGCAGGGGAAAAACCCCCCCCCAAAAAGGGGGGGGCCCAAAACAAAAGACCCCTCCAATTTGAAAAGCCGGGAAAAAGGCAATAACTGCAAATTTTTCCCGATTTTGGCCCCAAATTTAAATTTTTCATTTCCAAAAAACGAGGGCGTTTGGGAAAAGGACTCCCTTTTCCCTAGCTTCGTTTTTTTAAGTCTGGGCCTATAAGGGCTCCCCTAGCCCAAAGTTATGGGGGGTTTTTTAAACCCTTTTTTGCCCCGCGCCAAAGGGGGTACCTTTGGTTAGCTGGTCCGGATGGGCCCGGGGAAAATCCGGAGGCGAATTCTCAGGAAACTTTACTGGGCCCTCTATGATGTTAATGAGTAATTTAACAAGAAAAAGCCGACGAAAACCCCTCCCGGGCCCAAAAAACTACTGCATCCATCATTCGAAAAGCGAAGAAGGCAAAAACCCGCAATTTTAGATTGTGGCCGAATAATTGTTCATTTCCAAAACCCGAGACGCGGGGGAATGTACTCCTCGCCCCCATAGCTTCGTTTTGATAGCTCGTGGGTAATCGGATCCCGTAGCAAAAGTTATGGACGTTTAACCGTTTTTGCCCCGACGCCAAAGGGGGTACTTTGGTAGCTGGTCGGTTTGGGGTCCGGAAAATCCGGAGGCAAATTCTCAGGGAAACTTTACGGGGGCCCCCTCTATTGATGTTAATGAGTAAGTTTTAAACAAGAAAAAGCCGCACGAAAACCCTCCCAAGGCCCAAAACTACTGCATCCATCCATTCGAAAAGCCGAAGAAGGCAATAACGCAATTTTCCGATTGTGGCCGAATAATTGTTCATTTCCAAAACCCAGACGTGGAAATTTTCTCTCGTCCATGTTCGTTTTGATAGCTGTGGGCCTAAATCGGACTTCCCGTAGCAAAGTTATGGACGTTTAAACCCGTTTTTGCCCGACGCCAAAGGGGGTCCCCTTTTGGTAGCCTGGTCGGATGGGTCCGGAAAATCGGGGCGAATTCTCAGGAAACTTTACGTGGGCCTTTTATGTGTTAATGAGAAAGGGTTTTAACAAGAAAAAGCCGCAAGAAAACCCCCTCCAAGCCAACTACTGCATCCATCATTCAAAAACCCGAAGAAGGCAATAACTGCAATTTTCCAGATTTGGCCGAAAAATTGTTCTTTTCCAAAATCCGAGACGTGGAAATGTACTCCTCGTCCATAGCTTCGTTTTGATAGCTGGGGGCCCTAAATCGGACCCCCGTAGCAAAGTTATGGAGTTTAACGTTTTTGCCCGACGCAAAGGGGGTACCCTTTGGTAGCCTGGTCGGATGGGTCCGGAAAATCCGGAGGCGGAATTCTCAGGAAACTTTACGGGGCCCTCTATGATGTTAATGGGGTAGTTTTAAAAAGAAAAAGCCGACGAAAACCCCTCCAAGGCCCAAATACTGCATCCATCATTCGAAAAGCGAAAGAAGGGCAATAACCGAAATTTTTTTAGATTGTGGCCGAATAATTGTTCATTTCCAAAATCCGAGACGTTGGAAATGTATCCTCGTCCATAGTTCGTTTTGATAGCTGTGGGCCTAAATGGACTCCCGTAGCAAAAGTTATGGACGTTTAACCGTTTTTGCCGACGCCAAAGGGGGGTACCCTTTGGTGCCTGGCCCGGATGGGCCCGGAAAATCGGGGCGAATTCTCAGGAACTTTAGTGGGCCCTCTATGATGTTAATGAGAAAGGGTTTTAACAAGAAAAAGCCGCACAAAAACCCTCCCAAAGGGGCCCAAAATACTGCATCCACCCATTCGAAAAGCCGAAGAAGGCAATAACTGCAATTTTCCAGATTGTGGCGAATAATTGTTCTTTTCCAAAATCGAGACGTGGAAATGTATCCTCGTCAATAGTTCGTTTTGATAGCTGTGGGCCTAAATCGGACTCCGTAGCTAAAAGTTATGGACGTTTTAACCGTTTTTGCCCCGACGCCAAAGGGGGTACCCTTTGGTAGCTGGCCCGGATGGGTCCGGAAAATCCGGAGGGGGAATTCTAGGAAACTTTACTGGGCCTTAGGGGGGGGGGGGGGGGGGGGGGGGGGGGGGGGGGGGGGGGGGGGGGGGGGGGGGGGGGGGGGGGGGGGGGGGGGGGGGGGGGGGGGGGGGGGGGGGGGGGGGGGGGGGGGGGGGGGGGGGGGGGGGGGGGGGGGGGGGGGGGGGGGGGGGGGGGGGGGGGGGGGGGGGGGGGGGGGGGGGGGGGGGGGGGGGGGGGGGGGGGGGGGGGGGGGGGGGGGGGGGGGGGGGGGGGGGGGGGGGGGGGGGGGGGGGGGTTTTTTTTTTTTTTTTTTTTTTTTTTTTTTTTTTTTTTTTTTTTTTTTTTTTTTTTTTTTTTTTTTTTTTTTTTTTTTTTTTTTTTTTTTTTTTTTTTTTTTTTTTTTTTTTTTTTTTTTTTTTTTTTTTTTTTTTTTTTTTTTTTTTTTTTTTTTTTTTTTTTTTTTTTTTTTTTTTTTTTTTTTTTTTTTTTTTTTTTTTTTTTTTTTTTTTTTTTTTTTTTTTTTTTTTTTTTTTTTTTTTTTTTTTTTTTTTTTTTTTTTTTTTTTTTTTTTTTTTATGTAAAAGTTAGGGTTTAACTTTTCCCCGCGAAAAGGGGGTACCCGGTCCTTGGATCAAAAATCCGACAAAACCAAGGAAATTTATGGGCCCTCATTGGGGGAATAGTGGTTTTCCAAAAAAGCCGCGAAACCCTCCAAGGCCCAATAGCCTCTATTCGGCCAAAAGGCTTCTGCTTTTTTCAGTTTGTTTACCGTTTTTGCCCAAAAGAGGCCCTTGGTGTTCGGGGGGTGGTTTGAAGCTTTAAAAAAATTTTACTGGGCCCAAAAGTAATGAGTTAAGTTTTCCCAAGCAAGGGGCCCCCGTACCTCCCGCCCCAAAATCCACGAACCAGGAAAACATTACTGGCCCTTAAGATGTTTGAGTAATGTTTCAAAAAAAGCCGCAGGAAACTAAAGCCCCTCTCACCCTTCTTTAAAAAGCGAAGAATGGCTACTGAAAAGTTTGGCGTTTAAGTTTTTCCCCAAAACGGGAGGCGGTAACTTTGGTCCTGGCCCGTTTGTGCTCGGCCAAATCGGAGCCCGTCCAGAAATTTGGGGACTTTAATTTTTGGAAAGAAAAGAAAACCCGGACCTTCCAAGGCCCAAAATTTCCACGAACCAGGAATTTTAACGGGGCCCTTTGATGTGGGGTAAGTTTAAACCAAAAAACCGCACGGAAAAAAACCCTGCCCCCCCTTTAAAAAGGGGGAAAGGTCCCAAAAAAATTTTTGGGGTTTAAGTTTTTCCACCCAAGGGGCCCCTTTGGAACCGTGGGGGGTGGGGAAAAACGGAGGCAATTTAAAAAACTTTACTTTTGGGCCCCAGGAAAGGTATTTTAAAAAAAAAAGCCGAGAAAAAAACCCCCACCAAAAAAAAAAATTTTAAAGGTAATGAATTTTAATTTTTCCCAAAAAAATTTTTTTTAAAAACCCAAAACGCTAAATTTTTTTCCCCAAAATCTTTTTTAGTTGGGCCAAAAGTCTTTCAAAATTAGGTTTTTAAACCTTTTTTCCCCGGGAAAAGGGGGCCCTTTGGACCCTGGGAAATGGGGGAAAAACCTTTCCCCGGGAATTTTGTGGGTCGATGATAAAAATTTTAAAAAGGGCCCCCCAAAAAGTAAATACCAAAAACCCACAAAAACCCCCAAGGGGGCAAAAAACTGCATTTTCAAGGGGAATAAGTTTTTTCCCAAAATTTTAATGGAAAATTTTTTTCCCCCTTTGTTTGTCTGGGCTGAATGGTCCTAGCTTTTAGGGAGTTTTTTTTTCCCCCCCCCGGGGGGGGGTTTTTTTCCTTCCGGGGGGGAAAAATGGGGGTTTTGGAAACAGGGGGATCTAGATTTAATGGAAATTTTTAAAAAAAAGGGAAAAAACCCCCCAACCCAAAAAACCCCTTCAAGCCAAAAAGGGAATACGAAAAATTTGGGGAAAAATTTTTCCAAAAATCCAAAAATTTTAAATAACCCCAAAGATCTTTTATAGTCGGGGGGGGCCCGTGCAAAAATTTTTTTTAAGTTTTGCCCGGGGGGGGGTCCCGGCCGGGGGAAGGGTGGCCCGGGGCCCCGGGGAAATTTGGTTTTGGGGTTTTAGTTTAAAAAGGGCGGAAAAAAAAAAACCCCCCACCCAAAATTCAAAAAAAAGGAAAAAAAAAAAATTTTTTTTCCATTTTCCGATAATTGTTCTTTTCCCAAAAAACCGAGAAAAGGAATGCCCCCCCCTTAGTTTGTTTTGATAGTTTGGGGTTTCACCCGGCAAAAGAAAGGGTTTAATTTTTTC
>JARYMX010000272.1:0-38985 GCA_030169165.1 Centaurea solstitialis | reverse complement strand
ACCTTCATCAAAACCCAATTTGGAAGACAAATTAAATGTTTCCAATGCGATCATGGGAAAGAATATGCTGATAACTCATTCCATCAATTTGCAATCAAAATGGCATGAATTTTCGTTTTTCTTGTCCTCACACCTCCTCTCAAAATGGCAAAGCTGAACGAAAGATTCGGTCCATTAACAACATTATTCGAACTCTCCTTACCCATTCTTCGATGTCCTCAACTTTTTGGCATCATTCCCTCCAAATGGCAACCTACCTTTCCAATATCCTTCCTAGTAAACTTCTTGATTATGCCACCCCCACCCATCTTCTATATAATCGCACACCCTCATACACTCATCTTCGTGTTTTCGGTTGCTTATGACCTATCTAAACGCCAAATCATTCTTTCCCGCCACATCATCTTTGACGAAACAATATTTCCCTTTACTACTTTAACCACTCCACCACCGTCCTATAATTTTCTCAACTCCGACATTTACCTTTACTTCACCCATTACCAAACATCGTCCTATACTCCTGCCTCCCCTGCATCTCTGATCTCGCAATCACCACCTTCAAACATGCAACCTCCTCCTTCTAATCATTCTGATTCTTAACAAACCGATCACCAATCACGTTCTTCTGTCCGTCCCACCCAACCAACAACCACAAGACATCGCTCTGTCGCCCCCTACTCCTAGCCGAACCATGACCACTCGTGGCATGGCTGGCATCTCTAAACCCAAGCAAAAGCTTAATCTCCATGTCTCTACGACTATCTCCCCACTTCCTCGCAACCCAACGGAAGCCCTCTCGGACTCAAATTGGAAACATGCCATGACTGACGAGTTTGATGCTCTTATTGACAATAAGATGTGGGAGTTAGTCCCTCGTCGACATGATATGAACATTATACGATCCATGTGGATTTTTAGACATAAAAAGAAATCTGACGGATCTTGTGAGCGCTATAAGGCTAGTTTGGTTTGTGATGGTAGGTCTCAACAAGTTGGTGTCGATTGTGGTGACACTTTTAGTCCGGTGGTTAAACCTTCCATAATCCGAACGGTTCTTACCATCGCTCTCTCTTCCTCTTAGCTGGTTCATCAATTAGACGTCAAGAACGCCTTTCTTCACGACAACTTTAAAGAGACAGTATACATGCACCAACCCATGGGTTTTCGAAACATCCAATACCTGATCACGCGTGTCTCCTCAAAAAGTCCCTCTACAGCCTCAAACAAGCCCCCCATGCTTGGTACCAACGGTTCACAGACTATGTCTCCACCATGGGTTTCTCTCATAGAAAATGTTGATCCAGCTCTCCTAAGACCTAATGAAATGATAATGATCCTGTAACTTTACTTAGTGAATAGGTCTTTACTTTCAGTTATAGCTTGAGGAATTATCACTGAGATTGTTCAGTGTTATTCCATGTTACTTATGCTGTAACTTACTTTTATAATCATCAGGATCAGGATCAGGAGATGAACGAGTCTGTTCTGCAGTCTACTGATCCTGACCACCAAAGTGAAGACCTCCTGAAGACATTAAGATCATACTCAAAGAACCATCAGCGAAGTCAAAGAATTAGCTAATGACAGGACCAACTTGCTCGTGATCTGAAGACGGAACTCAGTGATAGCAGGCTGCTCAATTTCGTATGACATCCTGAAGACCTATCAGGATACAGTGACCTCTGATCAACCTCAGTATCAGAGCATTCCTCACTGATCAGTATGACATGAACCCTCTTTTGCACATCATGCAAAAGATATTTGTTTATAGTAAATAGTACATAGGACCACTTAGAGTGTGACACGTACACAAAAGTGTGTCTGCATGCATTTAATGCATGGGTGATAACTCCAAAATTATACATATTTTACTCGCATCAATTCCCCACTTTTATCTTCATTTTGAGAGTAATTATGATGCTGTTTGACTTAAAAAGGTTTAATTCTTAATTTTGTAGGTCTTGGAGGCCGTGGAACGGAAAAGTACGAAAAAGGGCGAGAAAACGTGAAAAATGCACAAAGTCAACACAGTAGCAATCTGGCGTTCGCGAGTTTCTAAATCTGGCGTCGCCAAACCATCTGGCGCCGCCAAACCAAAAATCTGGCACCGCCAGATTCGACAAAATTGAAAACCAGAGTTGACCTAAGCATCTGGCGCCGCCAAACTTGCCGTTTCGCGATCGCCAAATGACCCCTGGACGTTTTCTTATAAATACAGGCCTTGGTCATTCAGTTTGATACATCCAGAAAAGCTTAGTTTCAGTAATACTCTCTCAGGTTAGATGTTGGGAGCCGCTTAGGGTTTCCAACCCGAGAAGATGGAGGCTCGATGTGACGACTACGGAGGAGATTCGAGGGGATGCTACGCCAGAGCGACCGGTCTTTAGTTGGTTTGTCTAAGCATTTGTAATTGACATGTCTATGTGTTGATTCCTCTTGTGTGTCTATCATGGTTTGAATACTTTGGATTTTAGTTTATTAATTAGATGCATGATTTGTTGAATGTTGTCTTTGATTCCGTTCTAATCTATTGTTGGTAATTTGAATTCAATTGGTTGGGTGTATTTGTTGGACCAAAACAGATATACTCCGAAAGGATAAACAACCTACCTTAGCGTGACCTTGGACCAAGAGAGTTGTGCTAATAGGTTACTTGGACCAAGAGTGACCAAATAGTAGAAAAGCCTTGCAATAGAATTAGAATCGGATTTCCGGTGTTAGGTTGCCTGACAAACACCTAGTATTGGAGCTAGGAGGACCGAGTCCTAGTTGATAATCTTAGATAAACATGTTTGGGTGCATTATTGCTTAAATTCTGACAACAATCATAAATCTATGTCTTATGAAAGTAAACCATAACGGATTCACTTATCTCCAATGTATGTTTGTTCATCAATTTTCCACTTCTTGGTTAGGTTAATTTATTATTTGTCGTTTATCTTATAAAAATACTTTTCCAAAACAAAACCCCCAAAAAGCTTTAGGTTAGTTAAACTGATTTAGATTAATAGTCTATAAACCTTGACCGTTCCCAGTGGTAGATACGATACCTGGACTTTCCTACACTATATTACTCACGATCAGGTACGCTTGCCTGTATATGTGGTAAGACAGTGGCTAGGCATTAGAGGTTAAAACTTGTTACGCTTTTTATATACGATAATTACCGCATCAATGGGATATAAATAGGACTTGAAGGGAAGTTCTCCATACTTCTTCTTCACCTATCTTACTATCCAAATCCTTTCTTTCTTTATCCTTCTACTTTATTTTCTAATCTTCTCACTCTAGTGCATAGTGAAAGAAACTTAGATTGTTTAGTTTAGACTTGTAGTCTTTTCTATTTCCGCAACAATCTGTAAATTCATATTGTTAATACAACAAAGAATTTAAAAGTGAAATTTGTGTGATTATATTCAACCCCTCCCCCCCCTCTATAATCTCATACACTATCCTTACTTGAAGGTCACCCCTTTTGGGACCAACAAGTGGTATCAGAGCAGATACAAGCTCTCATTTTCTTCTCTTAGAAAAATCTTGTGATCCTCTCTTCTCTAATCCATGGCTCTTCAAGCTAAGGATAACTACTTCGATACCGGTTCTGCAGGAAAACCTCCAAGGTTTAACAAAGACAACTTCTCTCTTTGGAAAACCAGGATGGAACTTTTCCTATCTGGTTCTGATCCCCAGATTCCATACTTTTTGGAAAATGGACCACATGTGCCTACACAAACTGTCCATGCTATCCCTGCTGCTGGCGACCAACCACCTATCCCTGTAAGGGAACTGGTGAAGCCAGTAACTGACTCGAATGATGAGGACAGACGCCTTGTCAATATTGACACTAAGGCTAGGTCTCTCATTGCCATGTATCTCCCTGATGACGTCTTCCACTCTGTCTGTCACCTTCGCTCTGCTAAAGAGATTTGGGACACCCTCTGTGTCCAATACGAAGGTACTGCTGTTCTCATGGAATCAAGAAATATTTTCTTGGTTCGCCAGTATGAAAGCTTTATGCATCAGAAGGATGAAACTCTCTCCCAGATACATCAGAGATTCAACTGTCTCCTGATCGACCTGAAGACTATTGGTACTATCTATCCTAACTCTGAGGTGGTTACCAAGTTCATGGAAGCTCTTCCTAAACATTGGGAAACCTACACCTCCTGCTTAACTATGTCCAAAGACATAAAGACACTCACATTAGGTGAGCTGTACGGTATTCTTCTGAACTGTGAGCAACAGAAGAAACTGAAAAAGAATCTCATAAGAGATACAAAAGACTCCAAGAGCACTTCTCTTGCCTTGGTCTCTGATTCAGTTCCTCCTGTCGCTACTCCTTCCTCAGTGACAATCACTGACATAGAATCTCCTGATTCTGAGTCTTCAGAAGATCCTGATTTTAATGAATCTCTTGCCTTACTAACCCGATCCTTCAAAAAGTTTGCCAAAAAGGGAAACTTCCAAAGAAGGAAAACTTTCTCTCTTACTGACAAGCCTAAAACAACATCTGTTGATAAGGCTACTGCTACCTGCTACAACTATCAGGGCAAAGGACACTTTGCTAATGATTGCAGGTACAAGAAAAATCAGTTTGCTCCTTCTTCTACCAAATCTTCCTCGAAAAACCCCAAATACCAGCGCCTGAAAGAGAAGTACAAAAAGATGAAACTCAACGTAAAGGCAAAGGTCTTATCGCAGAAGACTGCGATTGGGATGATGTCTCCTCTGATGACTCATCTGACGAGGAAGATACTCAAGTGGCACTGATGGCCATTATTGAGGAACCTACCTTAGCTCTCATGGCTAAGATAGAAGAGGTCCCTGAAGAGGTTCCTACTCAAGCTCCTGAAGCTTCTACCTCTGCGACTGAATCTACCAGTCAGGTACCTATTCCTGTTGTCCCTCTTGAAAGCTTAACTCAGCTAGACCTTGTAACCCTTGATCTCTATAAAGCCCTGAATGGTAAAATCTCTGCTGAGAAAATGAACATCGATCTTCGTGATCAACTCAGAGAGTGTCATGAAAAGATAAAACAACTTACCATTCTGGAAGAAAGTTATAAGGATCCGGTCACTGTTAATCAAACTCTCTGTATTGAAAGAGAAAAGGCTCTTGCTACTAAAGAAAGAGCCTTGGCCGAACTTAATGCTGAAAAAGTCACCATCAAAGGATGGAGTGACGCCTCTGAAAAGGTTGATGAAATATTAGCTTCAGGGAGAAATGTCAAAAACAAAAAGGGTCTTGGATTCACTCGTGGATGTCCTAGGCCTGATCGTTCCATGCTCAAATTTGGAATGTTTGTTTCTTCTATCCCTGATCCTAATGCCCCTGAAAACATCCCTTCTTCATCCAACACACACACTGAAGGTGCTCCTAAGAGCAAAAAGAAAACAGTCAAGGAAAAATCCAAGACTGTAACACCTTCAAAGACCAAGAATCCTAAACCTAAGAACAAAGTTCTAGGTGGTGGACCTTCAGTCTCAGGAACAAAAATCTTTTCTCAAAATCCAACTCCTAGACTGAAGATTGATCTAAAGCAAAAGGCTGTGGAAAAGAAACCCATTCCTCCTCAGTCCAATGCTAAAGGCATACTTGGTACTGGTCCTGCTCACCTGAAGTTCAAAAACTTCTTAGAGCCCACAAAACGCTTTCTTTATCGCAAATGTTATCACTGTGGATTTAACGACCATATTGCGAGTAAGTGTCCTGATGCTACCAAACTGAAAAATCAGCTAAGGTAAAGAAAAATCCTAAGACTAATAACTCAGTCAAAGGAAAGAAGGTTGTCAAGACTGTTCCTTCAGTCAAGACTCCAGCCTCAAGAACTGATAACTCAGTTAAGGCTGTCACCGACTCCACCAGTCCTACTGATAATTCTGGATCCATAGTTCTATGGGTACCAAGAAAAACTTAAACTCTAAAATTTACAGGATAAGGGCATCTGGTACCTGGACAGTGGATGCTCTCGACATATGACTGGTTCTAAATCTGTCCTCTCTAACTACCGTGAAGAAAGAGGTTCTGCTGTGACCTTTGGTGGAAACGGTAAAGGCCAAACCCGAGGGTATGGCACCCTGACCAACGAAGTAATTACGTTCAAAAGAGTTGCTTATGTTGAAGGCCTGATGCACAATCTTCTGAGCATCAGTCAACTGTGTGATAAGAATCACAAAGTCTCTTTCTCGAAGAAAAAGTGCAAAGTCAAGAACAGACGCAAGGAAGTTATTCTCACTTGTGTTAGACAAGCTGATATCTACATCATTAACATGAATACTTCCACTGACAACTTCTGTTTCGTATCACGTGCTTCTACTGATACAAATTGGCTCTGGCACAAGCGTCTATCTCATCTCAACTTCAAGACGCTGAATCAACTCTGCATCAACAATCTTGTTGTTGGTCTTCCTGACTTTCGCTATACAAAGGTATCCCTTTGTTCAGCATGTGAGAAAGGAAAACAGACCAGGGCTAGCTTTAAGTCCAAGCAGATTTCCTCCATCAGCTCTCCTCTACAACTTCTCCACATGGATCTCTTTGGACCTGTTAATGTCCAATCCATTGCTGGAAAGAAATATACTCTGGTAATCGTTGATGAATATTCCAGATATACTTGGGTGTTCTTTCTTCGATCCAAGAGTGATGCACCTGAAGAAATCATTTTGTTCGTTAGGAAGATGGAAAAGCTCAACAACCTTACTGTTCGATCAATCAGAAGTGACCATGGGACTGAGTTCAAAAACAGTACCCTGGAAACTTTCTTCGATCAAAAAGGTATCTCTCAGAACTTCTCCTCTGTAAGAACTCCTCAGCAAAATGGTGTTGCTGAAAGACGAAACAGAACCCTGATTGAAGCTGCACGATCTATGTTGAGTGAAGCCAACCTTGCCACTCAATTCTGGGCTGAAGCTGTTAATACTGCTTGCTATACTCAGAACAGATCCCTGATAGTAAAGTGCTTCAGAAAAACCCCTTACGAACTCTTTCGTAACAGGAAACCTTCAATCGAACATCTCCACATCTTTGGTTGTGTCTGCTACATCCTGAACAACAAAGATAACCTTGGGAAGTTCGATTCCAAGTCTGATGATGGAATCTTCCTTGGATACTCCTCTATCTCCAAAACTTACCGTGTGTTCAATAAACGAAGACAAACCATAGAGGAAACGATTCATGTTAAATTTGATGAATCGGTCCTACCTTTCCTCACCCTCATGATAATTCTGAAATAAATCAGTGGGCTGACTCTTTCTTTCAAGTCCCTGATATTCCCATTGCTGATCCATCTCCTCAAGACCTTCCTGGTGGTTTTGAAGAAAATCCTACTCCACCCTCTCATATACCCATACCACCTCTAATAATTGCCACCCCTATCACCCAAGTCACACCTGAACCTGATCAACCTACTAACAGAGAAGATTTTTCTCAAACCACTGTTAGTGAACCTGCTCCTACTAATCTTCTCCCTGATCCATCAGTGAATGAAGCCTCTACTTCAGGACAGGTGTATCAACCACCTGCTCTTCGTTGGACCAAAGATCATCCTATTGATCAAGTCCTCGGTAATCCTTCCTCTGGTGTTAAAAATCGACGCCAATCTGGTAACGTCTGTCTTTATGTTAATTTCATCTCTGAAAATGAACCTAAAGAAATAGATGATGCCTTGCGTGATCCTGCCTGGGTCTCAGCCATGCAGGAAGAGCTAGCAGAGTTCATCAGAAACAATGTCTGGCTTCTCGTCCCTAAGCCTCGAAAACGTACAATCATAGGATCCAAGTGGATCTTCAGGAACAAGCTTGATGAGATTGGTACGATTATTCGAAACAAGGCGCGCCTTGTGGCTTAGGGATACAGGCAGGAAGAGGGCATTGATTACGATGAAACTTTTGCTCCTGTGGCTAGGCTCGAAGCAATTCGACTATTCCTGGCCTTTGCAGCACATATGAACTTCAAAGTTTTTCAGATGGACATTAAAAATGCCTTTCTGAATGGAAAACTTAATGAAGAAGTCTATGTGGCTCAGCCTCCTGGCTTTGTAGATCCTAAGTTCCCTGATCACGTCTATAAGTTAAACAAGGCTCTCTATGGGTTGAAACAGGCTCCTCTCTAAAGGTTTTGAACATGGTAAGATCGATAGTACATTATTTCTTAAGAAATATCCTAAGCATATCCTTTTTGTCCAGATATATGTCGATGACATTATCTTTGGATCAACCAATCCCAAACTCTGCGAAAGGTTTGAGTTGCTCATGAAAACTGAATATAAAATGTCTATGATGGGCGAACTAACATACTTTTTAGGACTTCAGATCAAGCAATCTGAAAAGGGAATCTTTATCAACCAAGGTAAATATGTACATGATATGCTAAAGAAATTTGATCTCACATCTTGTACACCGATGAAGACTCCAATGGCTCCTCCTCTATCACTTGACAAGGATTCCAAAGGGAAACCAGTTGATGTGACTCTCTATAGAGGAATGATTGGCTCACTGCTGTATCTTACAGCGAGTCGTCCTGATATCATGTATTCTACATGTTTATGTGCTCGTTATCAGGCTGAACCCAAAGAATCCCATCTGACTGCTGTAAAGCGGATTTTCAGATATCTGAAGGGAACTCCTAATCTGGGTCTTTGGTACTCAAAGGACTCAGGGTTCGATCTAACAGCTTATTCTGATAGTGACTTTGCAGGATGTAAGATCAACAGGAAAAGCACCACTGGTGGGTGTCACCTACTAGGTGGAAAGTTGGTGAGTTGGACTAGCAAGAAACAGAATTATGTGTCCACATCAACTGCTGAAGCTGAATATGTTGCGGCAGGAATTTGTTGTGCTCAGGTCCTGTGGCTGAGAAATCAACTTCAGGACTATGACATACAACTCTCCAAAATTCCCATATACTGTGACAACACTTCAGCGATCGCCATCGCTAACAATCCTGTCTTACACTCCAAGACAAAGCACATTGAAGTTAGATATCACTTCATCAGGGATCATGTGATGAATGGTGATATTGAACTCCATTTTGTCCCTACTGAATATCAGCTCGCTGACCTCTTTAGCAAACCACTGGATGTAACACGTTTTAATATGCTCATCAGTGAACTTGGGATGTTAAATCCCGACGAATGAAGTTTATCAGGATAAAAAGTTGTTAAATCCTTTAGAATAAGTTTTCTCAGAACTCTTATTTAACAACTCCTGAATAACACATTTATCAAGAGATAACTCTATTCAGTACTTACAAAATCTTTGTTCAAAATCCGAATACTGATGATTCTTAGGTAAGTATTTCTGTCCCTGAAACTTTATCGCATTAAATGTGATAAGAGGATTTTCCCAAAACAGTACTTATCTGATAAGTACTCTAATTCCAAGAAAACTCATCTTTCACGAAAATGGAATTATCCCCTGAAAAGTTGGTTTTTAGCTTTTTAGAATAAAACAAACTTTTCATCTGCAATGACACGTAATGGGACGTTTCCTGTTCCCCACGACGTGTGTCAGGCGCGTGAACGCGCGTAGAGCTTCTTTTTCATCATTACGTTTGAATTTAGCCGCTCTTTTCTCTCTCATCCGTTTTCTCTCTCTACCTAAGAGGTATAAAAACCTCACTTGTATTCTTTTCACTCTTTACGCTCACAAACTCTCTAAACGCACTAAAGCAAGAAAAGCAAGAAAAGAATTACTCTCAATCTGTTTCACCAAGAAAACCAAGAACACGCACTAACTTCTTAAAGAATCATCGTAAGTGTTTACCTTCTTTGTTCTTTCTCCAAACTAAGTTGATCTTCTTCATCTAAAACAACTTATTTTGATAAACGTTTTTCCAAAAACCCTAAGATCACTTCGTTTGATCTTAGTTTTGCCCAAAATCTTCATAGATTTTTTGTTAAAACTGTTTATATGCTTTTTTCTTATTTCTTTTAAGAAAAATCATCAACTCCTATTTTGATATAATTTCATCAAAATAGAAGTTCTCTTTAATACCAAAACACATTCCTTTTGTGATTTTTGGTATCAAATCTATTCCTAAGTAAAAGGATTTCACCACTTTTATGAACATTTTCTGTGTTCATTGAAAAGTGAAGAAAAGATGCATATTTTGGATTCCTTAATCATCCACATATGTTATTCTTTTTTTAACAGGATGGCTGCTACTACCTCCACTTCTCTTGACGCCCAGCTCTCCTCTGAGGCCACCACACTGCTGACAGCCGCTAGAAGCCTCCCAATTGTCATCCCTCAGCATGACATTCAGTTCAAGCCCAACAACTTGGTAGGGCTCTTCGACCTTCCTCAGGGCAAGGAATACCTTCAGCCTGTGAAGGACTTTCTGCTGGGCAGTCCTCTGAAACTGCATTCACGATCAACCCCAAACCAAACAAACCTCTACTTCTTCAACTTTGGTATACTGCCATGGTTGCTCAGGAGAAGAACTCCAAGGGAAAACTTCACGAGGTGATCAAATTCCAGATCAAGGAAGATATCATCTCCTTCGGGATTGGGACCCTGCGCAACGTCCTCCAGATCCCTGGAAAGAAGAGATATCCTCCTCTCCCATCCTCTGAAGAAGTCATCACCCTCCTTGATGACATTGGCTACAGATGGCCTGAGAAGGAAGGTTTCATCCTCACCAAGACCTCTGCCACAGTCCACAAAACAGGACTGAACGCTTCGTTCTATTATTTATGGAACACGTTCGGTCTCTGTCTGGCGGGCAAGACAGGGAGCACTAAGCAGTTTTCCACCGTCATCCAGAACATGGTCTATTCCGCTCTCAAAAATCGGAAGTTCGACTATGTTCGCCATATCTGGGATGATATGGTGAAGAAGATCAAGGCGCCCAAGCGTCAGGCCAACGTTCCTTACACCCGTTTCTTCTCCGCCGTCCTGGAACTTCACATGAAGACTGGCTATCCGACTGAAGGCACCTTCAACAATTACGCCATAGGACCGAAGATCCTGGATCAGGTTCCTCTTCGTCCTGATGACGTACCTCTTTCTGCTTTCCTGGTTCTCCCTGAACAGGACCCAGAAGAGCAGCTCACCTCCCCTCCTTCTCAAGGTATGTTTTCTTTCATCTCATCCAAACCATCTTCTTCTCTTCCTATGCACGCTATGTGAGTAGCTAACCCATTACTGACTTCCCCAGCTACAACTACTTCTTCAGTGCTCCAGAAGCGCCCACCTCCATCTGGATCCTCTCCTCCTCCTCCCCCCAAGCGCGCCAAATCTAAGGCGCAGAAGAAAAAGAAGCAGGGAGCTGCTGGTAAGAAATATTACCTCACTCTTCCTGCAATATTTAATAGACCTTCCCTTTTATCTAAATCATCTCTACCCGCAGAAACTCCTGCTCCTCAACAACTTGAACCTGAGGTCGTTCATCTGGAACACTCAGAGAATGTGGACGGTAATCGTTCTTATGCCGTTCAAGCCTCAGGTAATACTATTAAGCACACTATTACCATCTTTCTTCTTCTATGAAAGCTTTTGAGTCTTCTAGTGCTCACTTAGCTACTGTTTACATAGGTTCTTTTGGAGCAGCATCTGCAGGACATCCTCAACTACAACAGGATGATCCGTTCGACGAGTTCGTCTTCAAGGACTCTGAGCGACAGCTGAGTGCGGCTGAGCTCAGGCGACAGTCCGCTGAGAGACAACTCCAGGACGCCAGGGCGGCACTGCAACTGCAGGAAGACACACACAAGGCTCGCATCCAGGCCTTAGAGCTGGAGCTCGAATCCGCTAAGGCTGCCGCTGCCTCTGTTGAAGCTCAAGCTGCTGCCGTTGCTGCTGCCACGCCTCCTCCCTCGGCAGTCCACCTCAGCATACCTTGCCTGGACACCATTCAGGACAAGGTATCACAGCTGACCACATCATCCACCACCCTTCACGAGTCCCTTCAGGACTTGAAGGCGTATGCACTTCCCGCCATCAACACCGCCGTCACATCCAGCTCCAACTCTCTCATCACCTTCCAATCTAAGGTGGTTAAGAGATTAGACGCTCAGGAAGCAGGGCTACAGGCCCTTCAGGAGAAGGTGGTTGAACTATCTTCAGCCGTCAACACCTTCACCTCCGCTGCTCCTCCACCGCCGTCGTTCACCACCACTGACCGGGATGCACTTCAGTCCCTGGTCAGTGCCACATCTTCCAGCCGCAAGCTGCAGGAAGATCTTGCCTCTCTCCTTCAGAGGTGCCTGACAACAGCTGCCATAGGCAGGGCACCTGTTGAGGGAGAGAGACAAACAGCACCTCAACCACCACACGGAGATCATTCCGTTTATTCCCCCTCCACCAACTGGAACATTAACAATGAGGAGAAGGGAACAAACGAAGACGACGACGACGATGATGATGAAGATGACTTCGTCGTGGAAAAGGTTGATGATGCCGCACCAACGCCCACTCCAGGGACTGCACAATCTCAGGGGGAGAACCCTGGTGCTCCTGGTATGTCAATTCATCCATCCTCTCCCTCAACTTCTGATAATCTACCCATCTCCTCACTCTTCAAAACCAAACCTACCCCTGAAACCATAACCCTAACCGATAGCTCTCCTGAAGACTCACCCTTAAACAACCTTCAAATAGTTGTTTACCAACCACCCAACCAATCTAACCCTGAACCTACACCTCAACCAACCCTGAACCAACCCCTGAACTCGAAACTCATGAGGTTAACTTCGGTTCTGTTACTGGTGACATTATTTGCCTTATGGAGAATAGTCCATCAGAACAAACTAGAGCTGAACTTAACCGAATGACGTTCAGAGTAACCCCTCTAAACCATGAATCTTTACCATCACATCCTGTCACCCGTTTCCACGCTAAAGCCTCATCTTCTAGAACCCAAGAACACCAAGCCCCTCCTGAAACCGTAATCCTATCGTCAGATGATGAATTCATCTCTGATGATTTTTCTACCCCTGCCTCTTCCCCTAGATCTCCTCCTTCTAATTCTCCTCGTTCTGAAGGAGAAAACTACCCTGACACTTCTACTATTATGAACAGGGATGGGCGTTTAGACGCTGTGATAGAGCGACTCGAGAGTACAAGAGTAAAAATTCCTCTTCGTACCTGTTGGGACTCTGAGTTCGCCTATCTATCACAGGAGGAGTACGAGCTGGCAATAAGAGCTTAGGAGGAGCACAATAAAAAGCAGAAGGAAGCCTTCCTCTCTGCTCAAGCTGCGAAAAGCTTGCTTTTGACTTCGTCGAAGAAGATGAAGAAATAAGTGATGATCCTATTCTAGCACAGAAGGCTGCTTTGAAAGTCTTCAACAAGAGGACTGAGGAACAGACAGAGGAGGCAGACAAAGAGCTTGACTGGTGTAGAGACCGACTTCATCTCAGAAAGCACGGTGCCAGAATCGTAGGAATCCATCTTCATCGAAACCGGGGAAAGAAAGGAGTTCCTGGCAAAACCTGGCTCACCGTCAAACGCTCAGGAGTAAAGGACGTAGAGCACACTCTTGATAAGTTAGACCGATACAACTTGTCAAAATGGAATGAAATTAGAAGCCTACTTCCAAAAGCCAACAAAAATTACAGGGCTGAAGTAGAAGAAGTCATTGATGGACTTATTGCTCGAATCAGAAGAACAACCGAAATACCTGATGTCCTGCTCCAACCTCCCTCTGCTCTGCCAAAGCCTCCTGTTCGACGATCAGCAGGCACTTCAACAAGGAGACCCACTCCTTGCATGCCCAGGACTGCATACAAGCCATTGGATCTCTCGATGCTTGACCTCTCTTTTCCTTCAGGAGTATCGCTCTCTGAAGGTCAAGTCATGAGAGAACCTGTTCACGGTATTTGTGTAGGTGACAACCTCAACATCCTTCGCTTTCAACGCTTCAGCGAACTACACAAAGCACCCACTAAACACTTGGTGTCAGTCCTCTTCATTGCAAAGAAAGAAAAGAAAAATAAAGATAATAAAGAATTTGTTCGTGCTGTCAGAGCTATCCTTGATCACAGAATAGCCAATGGTGAAACTCCATTCACTATACAAGTTAAGACTGAAGAAATTAGTGAAGACTCTGATAGCTAGGACTTTTGTATTTTTCTTTCAGTACTTCATTCATGTACTTATGTATTTTCTTTACTCTTGTAAAATCTTATATGAGATTAATGGAAACGCATTTCAGTGCATCGTACTTTATTCCATCATAGTACTGAAAAAGATCCCTCAAAACAGTAAATGGGACATGTACCTTTATGAGTTCTATTTCCTACTGTTAATCTCTAGACTTAGATTCATTTCTAAACCTTTCTAGACTTAGACAATTTCTCTGTTGTCTTATCATTATCATTTAGGGGGAGATTGTTGATCCAGCTCTCCTAAGACCTGATGAAATGATAATGATCCTGTAACTTTACTTAGTGAATAGGTCTTTACTTTCAGTTATAGCTTGAGGAATTATCACTGAGATTGTTCAGTGTTATTCCATGTTACTTATGTTGTAACTTACTTTTATAATCATCAGGATCAGGATCAGGAGATGAACGAGTCTGTTCTGCAGTCTACTGATCCTGACCACCAAAGTGAAGACCTCCTGAAGACATTAAGATCATACTCAAATAACCATTAGCGAAGTCAAAGAATTAGCTGATGACAGGACCAGCTTGCTCGTGATCTGAAGACGGAACTCAGTGATAGCAGGCTGCTCAATTTCGTATGACATCCTGAAGACCTATCAGGATACAGTGACCTCTGATCAACCTCAGTATCAGAGCATTCCTCACTGATCAGTATCCTGATCCTGAAGGATTAGTGTAATGTCTTAATCTAATGCACAAAAGGATTATCCGCCTTCACTGACACAAAAGTACATAAGGACAGTCTCTTTTTTGTTCCCTCCGTACTTATCAGACCTCAAGGCAACTGTTTACATGAACCCTCTTTTGCACATCATGCAAAAGATATTTGTTTATAGTAAATAGTACATAGGACCACTTAGAGTGTGACACGTACACAAAAGTGTGTCTGCATGCATTTAATGCATGGGATATAAATAGGACTTGAAGGGAAGTTCTCCATACTTCATCTTCACCTATCTTACTATCCAAATCCTTTCTTTCTTTATCCTTCTACTTTCTTTTCTAATCTTCTCACTCTAGTGCATAGTGAAAGAAACTTAGATTGTTTAGTTTAGACTTGTAGTCTTTTCTATTTCCGCAACAATCTGTAAATTCATATTATTAATACAACAAAGAATTTAAAAGTGAAGTTTGTGTGATTATATTCAACCCCCCCCCTTCTATAATCTCATACACTATCCTTACTTGAAGGTCACCCCTTTTGGGACCAACAGAAAATGTGATCACTCTCGCTTTATTTATAAAAATGGAAAAGACATGACAT
Organism: Centaurea solstitialis; assembly: GCA_030169165.1. Classification (NCBI taxonomy): domain Eukaryota; kingdom Viridiplantae; phylum Streptophyta; class Magnoliopsida; order Asterales; family Asteraceae; genus Centaurea; species Centaurea solstitialis. The sequence continues at coordinate 23,614 of JARYMX010000272.1, read as the reverse complement.
ATATACTTCTCTATGTTGACGACATCATCCTCACCACGTCATCAGATGCTCTTCGTCTACATTTCACGACTCTCCTCGCCAAAGAGTTCGCCATGAATGATCTTGGTCCATTAAGTTACTTCTTAGGAGTTGCTGTTAAACGATACAATGATCACCTTTTCCTGTCTCAAGAACAATACGCTGTAGAAATTCTTGATCGAGCCGACATGACAAACTGTAATCCCGCTGTCACTCCTGTCGACACGAACTCAAAACCGAGTTCCACCGCCGGCTCTCCCGTTACCGATCCAAATACTTTCTGAAGCCTTGTCGGGGCACTTCAATACTTAACCTTCACTCTCCCCAACATCACATATGCGGTCCAACAAATTTGTCTACATATGCACGCCCCTCTCACCACTCACTTGCAAGCGCTCAAACGAATCTTACGTTATATTAAAGGCACCTTTTTTCATGGCCTCTATCTTCGCAAATCCCCAATTCACTCTCTTCTCTCGTACACAGACGCCGACTAGGGCCTGCCCGTATACTCGTCGCTCTATGTCCGGCTACTGTGTCTACTTAGGGGATAATATCGTCTCTTGGTCCTCAAAGCGTCAGGCAACTCTATCTCGATCCAGTGCGGAAGCAAAATACCGCAGAGTTGCTAACGTAGTATTCGAGACTTGTTGGCTTCGCAATCTCCTCTTGGAGCTTCACCACCCACTCCCAACAAGAAACCATTGTTTACTGTGATAACGTTAACACCATCTATCTTGCTGGAAATCCCGTACAACACCAACGCACAAAACACAATCGAAATGGATATTCATTTCATGCGGGAAAAGGTTCGCTAAGGCCAAGTTCGAGTTCTACATGTTCCTTCGCGGTACCAGATTGCCGACATTTTCACCAAAGGCCTACCAAGAATTCTCTTTGAAGATTTTTTATCTAGTCTCAGCATTCACTTTCCCCCCGCTTCGACTGCGGGGGTATAATAGCCGATATGTTTACTGTAAATACATGATTTGTATATATCTTCCATAATTAGAGGTGATTTGTATATCTTCCATAGTTATAGGCTTTATCTTTGGCAATCTTGTAATATATATATATATATATATATATATGGATTCATATCAATGAGATAATTAAGGATTCATTCCATAACGTCTTATATGCATCTTAATGGTTCCAAAATTCTTTGAATGATTAAGTATTCTGGATGTTTCTTAACCATTAAGAGTCCTGATTTCATACACAACAATTACCAAACCAACATATTTCATTTTGCACCATATCATAAGAGCCTCTTAATCATTCTAACCACTTAATCATCCAGCAATAAACCATTCAGCAACTACCAAACATCCCCTTAATCTTTTCAATCTTTTTTTCTGCTATATTTTTCTACTAAATTATGTGATCCCACATCATCACCTCCTCACTCGACCCCACCCTTTTCCTCTTTCTTCTTTAGAGTATCCACAGTGGTAGAATCTTCAAGAACCTCAGTTACCATATTTTTTTCCTGCCATGTTATTGTCATCTGAACAAATTAAGAACCTCCTTAAAACTCTATAATGGAGATTCTTACAAAAACTTTACTTCCCTTTTCTTATTTATAATATAATTTTTATTCATGTAAATTATTCTATAACAGAAAAGAAAACTATTACAAGAACCTGGTTTCTAATAAGAACCTGTGATCGGGCAAGAACCCCTGTCTCACAATGGAGGTTCTTGTAAAAACCGCATGAAGAACGTCAGAAAGAACCTCCATTATGGATGCTCTTATTTCTCTTTCTCTCCCTTCCCTTCCTCCATGAAATCACTTTCATTCTCCTAATATTCATCTCCTTCTTTTTATAAACCCATCTTTCTTTAAAGGAAAATTATAAAGGGATAATTTCATGTATACCCCTAATAAGAGGCAAAATATCATATTTCTCCAAGTTAACTTCATAATATCATGTATGCCCTTACTAAGTTGCCAAAATATCAAATTTACCCAAATGATTATTTTTTTAAATTTTTAATCATTTTTTATTATTTAAAATTCTGATATTTAATGGATTGACAAAATTACCCCTAACTAAATTAGATTAATTGATAATTATTATTTTCTAAACCTATCAAATCCATCGTATCCTTCTCTTCTCTCTCGCTCGCTCTCGACTTGCCCCGCTTCGACTTCCAGGCTGTTGCCGGCGATTGCTGCCGGTGATTGCTGCCCTAGATTCCGGCCGGCGATTGCTGCCCTAGATTCCGGCCGACGATTGCTGCCGGAGATTCCTGCCGGCGATCGATTCGACTTCCAGACCTGCTCCAATCGACTGCTCGACCTGCTCCCAATCGACTGCTCTCAATCGACTGCTCCCAATCGATTTCTGCCGGTGAGTTCATCCCGGAAAGTTCATCCCGGCTTCTGTTCTTCGATTTCTGCTCATGCTATTACTAAGTTGCCAATCGATTTTTGTTTTGACTTGTGCTCGACTGCACTAATTTTGACTTGTGATTTCATATGTTGTAAAAGTTGTAGATGGAAAATTCGTCAGAGAATATCGTTGATGAAACCTCAAAACCAATGTGGGAGAATATGGTTGAGTCTCCAATAGTAGAGTATGTTTACGTGATTTTCATAATTTAATATTATCTTATTGATGTTATTGCTAAATAGTATCATAATTTCTTTAATTAATGTCCAATTTCAGGCATATGCCATTGTCCAAGTACAAGCTAAAATTGAAATACGGGGGTTTCTTTCGGTTAGCCAAGAACTCTAGTAAGAAAATATATTGCTTTGGCTCTCAAAAGTGCATCTATATAGAGACATGGTCATACAACTTGAGTCAACTATGGGAAGAGGTCATAAAGCGTTATTCATCAAAGAACAATCCACAATTTTCAATTGTTTTTCTTGATAAGAATGCGCCTGGCCAATCATTTATTGAGCTTGATTCTGAAGAAACGTTTATGGTCATGCTTCACATGTATGTGCAAGAGAAAGAAGTAATCATCTATGTGACAACAGAGAATAATCATGACTCAAACAAGGTTAGCTTAAGTAACAATTTATGTGACAACAGAGCTGACCCAAATGGTGAGGATGATTCAGATTATTGTGTTAGTGAAGAGAGTTACCATAGCCATCTTAGTAGTGATAATGAAGATGAGCTAATGAACTACGAAGATGAAGATTACTCATGTATCAACAATAGTCTAAGTATGAAGGTGAACTCCAAATTTGCAAATGTGATTGAATTTAGGAGAGCTTTAAACCATTATGCAATCACAAATGAGTTTGACTACTTAATTGTGAAAAGTGATCCGATACGATTCACAGCAAGGTGTGAAAAGATTGATTGCGAGTGGAAAATTCATGCTTCTATTATGCAAGATGGAGTTACCTTTGAAGTAAGTGTATTCTATATAATATATATATATATATGTGTGTTTGTGTGTGTATTCATGTTTATTGAATTATTTTGTAGGTTAAGACGATGGTAGAGGGACATACTTGTACTCGAAGCAGTAAGGGTGGTCATAAGCGTGCTACTCAAGGATGGATTGCTAGTGTCGTTACTAGTAGGTTGAAATCTGATGGGGACGTCACCGTGGCAGAGCTTACAAAGTGGCTTATGAGAGTTTATAATGTTGATGTACCATATCAAAAAGTGTTTAGAGGGAAAGAGCAAGCTTATAGTGATATGTATGGCAAGTGGGAAGACTCTTTCATGAAGATGGATGGATTAGAGAAGAACTCCTCAACAGGAACCAAGGAACCATTGCCGAAATTGATTTTGACATAATCGGTGACAAGAAACGTTTCAAACGTCTTTTCATTTCTCTAGGAGCTTGCTCGAGAGGGTTTCTTGCTGGTTGTCGTCCTTATATTGCTCTTGATGCATGCCATTTAAAAGGAAAGTTTAATGGTGTATTAGCCGCTACTACTGGTATTGACGGTAACAATTCAATCTTCCCAATTGCTTATTGTGTGCTTGAATCAGAGAATGCGCTATCATGGACATGGTTTCTGGAGTCACTTAAAAAAGCAATTGGGACACCACATGGTCTTGTCATCTCATCGGACATGCAAAAAGGGTTAGGAGTAGCCATGATGAATGTGTATCCAAATGTTGAGCATAGAGAATGTATAAGGCATTTATATAGCAATTTCAAAAAACATTTTCATGGTGAATTCTTCAGCAAGAAACTATGGGTGCTGCAAAAACCTACCGTCTTACCAAGTATGACAGATTGTTAAAGGAGATTGGTGATGTAAGACAAGATGCCATTACATATCTAAACGAGAACCATAACAAGATATGGAGTAGAAGCAAGTTTGGCACGACTTCCAAGTGGGATTACATCACCAATAATATATCAGAAACGTTTAATTCTTGGATTGGTGCATTGCGTTATCAACCCGTGCTTGATCTCCTTGATGCGATTAGAGAAAAGATTATGAAACGGTTTGATAAGAAAAGAAGGGTGGTGAAAAATTGGAATGGCTCGTTGGTTCCTATTGCTAAGAATTATCTCAATAGCATCTCAAAGGTAAGTATATAAACCATTATAGTTCAATTAAATTTCCATGCAGAATTCGACAATAGCCATGCATTTAAATTTCTATATATATTTCCATCATTCCATGTGTCATTAAATTATTTTAAATTATAGTTCAATTAAATTTCCATGCATTATTATACTTGAATTCGACAGTATGTTAATTTTGTTCCATGGAGATATATATCAACAGTAGCCATGCATTTTGTTATAGTTTGTTTCATCATCCATTTTCTCTCTATAATATATGTCTTTTTTTCTATCTTACATGCAGAATTTGGGTGAATATGAAGTGTGTAGAAGCTCTAACACTCAAGCGGAAGTGAAGTGTAAGGGAAGACGTTGGGAAGTCTCTTTAGATGAAAGAAAATGTAGTTGTCGTGTGTGGCAAGTTAAGGGCTTACCATGTGTACATGTAGCGGCTTTCATAGCTTTTATAAGGGATGATTGGGAGAAGTATGTTGATCCATATTTTAGCATAGAGAAATATAAGGAAGCATATGCACTTGAACTCGCTCCAATGCCAAGTAAGGATCAATGGATGGAAAAAGACGGGGAGAAAATATACCCTCCAATCATCAGACGGCCGGCTGGACGACCCAAAAAAAATAGAATTAAACCATCAGATGAGTCTAAAAGAAGGCACAAGTGTCCGCGGTGTGGTAAATTTGGACATCGTGAAAAGACATGCAAAAATCCCGCGTCTCAAGATTTGGATCCAAATGAAACATCCACCTCTAAAAGGTTACTCAAAATTCCATTTTCTTTATTCTATTTCATTTAGAAAATAGTCGATCTCGTGGAAAAATTAATAGGCTTTATTTATTTCAGGATATGTGGAAAAAATAGTCGATCTCATGAAAGCTCTACCTCTACAGCACAAGGGACTACGTGAAAGAAGTTCGTGAAATAGTCGATCTCATGTTTGCTTTTGGTTTTGTATGCTTTTAAATACGATGGCTACTGGATATGTTTGCTTTTGGTTTTGTATGCTTTTAAATACGATGGCTACGGATATGCTTGCTTTTGGTTTTTATAAATGATTGTTTTTCAAAATGGTTGTCGCAATAAGTGTATAATATCTCAAACTAGTGTAAATGGTTGTCGCAAAATGGTTAAAATATAAATAGGTTTCGCAAAGTAGTGTATAATAGTCATTTACCTATCCAAGAAGGAGGGTGTAATAGTCATTTGCCTATTTTTATAATGAAAATGATTAAAAGTTAAAAAAATGTCATTTGGGTAAATTTGATATTTTGATAGGTTAGTAAGGGCATATATGATATTTGTAAATTAACTTGGGCAAATATGTTATTTTGAGTCTTATTAAAGGAAGGGTACAATAGTCATTTGAGAATTTAAAACAATTAAAAATGATTAAAATTTTTAAAAAATAGTCATTTGGGTAAATTTGATATTTTGACAACTTAGTAAGGGCATACATGATATTATGAAGTTAACTTGGAGAAATATGATATTTTGCCTCTTATTAGGGGCATATATGAAATTAACCCAATTATAAATGAACCCCTGTTAGGAAAATGGATAGTGTTATATGAGTGTACAGGTGAGATCCAGTATAGGAGGTCTACGTTTATGTAAGTGAATCAAAGGCCTAAGGGGGTCCCAATATAACAACATCCTTCTTTATATATATATATATATATATATATATATATAGAGGGAGGTTCATTTGTAAACCACAAAAAATGTGTAAACCGTGTAAACCAATCATAGCCGTTGATCAAAAAATCAAAGGAGGATATGGATTCATAGAAAACATGGAAATGTGAAATATAGAAATGTTTTTGAAAATCAAGGGTGTGGATTGGTTTACAAAGTTTACACATTTTTTGTGGTTTACAAATGAACCTCCCTCTATATAGATATATATATATATATATATATATATATAATTACACTAAACACATCTTATATTCCATTATTTTTTCTAGTTTCTTTTTCTTAAGTTATTAACCAACATGGCTTTGAAAAATATAGAAAAGTCGTTACAAGATATTGCATTAATATTATATATCTATACAATTATTAGGCGAACCGCCTCATACCCACGTCTCCATCCGACACGTCCCAAACCCGCTTTGCTCCAACCCGTTAATTCATAAATCCAATTCCAATTTTACATATTTGGTCCCTACACTTATAACGTTCATTCATTTTATACTTTTTCTTTTTTAATTTTTCATTTTATGTTTTAGTCATATATCGTGTATTGGCTAAAAGACGTTAAAAAAATACGTTTTAATTTTAACAAATTACGTCATTATATTCGTATCGTCGATACGATCAAAATGAGTCTAATATTGAATATTTTTGATTTAGTTATTTTATTATATACTATATATACGCTCCAACCGACCCGAATCTTATACTTATTATCAAATTTACATATTAGCCCCTAAACTTAGAACTTATAAGGTTTATTTACTTTATACCTTTTACGTTTGAATATTTCATTTTACGTTTTACTCATATATCGTGTATTAGATAAAAGACGTTAAAAAAATACGTTTTAATTTTAACAAATTACATCATTATATTCGTATTGTGCCTAACATTGAATATTTTTTGATGTAGTTATTTTATTATATACTATATATACGCTCCAACCGACCCGAATCTTATACCTATTTTCAAGTTTACATATTAGCCCCTAAACTTAGAACTTATAAGGTTTATTTACTTTATACCTTTTGCTTTTGAATATTTCATTTTACGTTTTACTCATATATCGTATATTGGTTAGAACATGTTAAAAAAGATGTTTTAATTTTAACAAATTACGCCATTATAATCGATTTGTAGAAACTACATTTTAACCCCTAAACTTATAATATTTATTCATTTTATACTTTTAGTTTTTTATATTTTATTTTATGTTTTAGTCATATATCGTATATTGGTTGGAACATGTTAAAACACCATTATAATCGTACACTTAATACGTTCTAAATGAGCCTAATATTGAATATTTTTTGGTGTAATTATTTTATTATTTACCATATATAGTACAATTATATGAAGCCAAAACACTATTTATGAATAGTAGCTACCGACAATTGGAGAAATTACATTTTAGCTCCAAAACATTGTTCATGAACATATTTATTCACTTTATACTTTTTAGTTTTCTATATTTCATTTTACGTTTTAGACATATATCGTATATTGACCAAAATATATTAAAGTGTCGGTAACTACTGTTCATGAACAGTCTTTTGACTTCCTGTTAATTGTTAGTAAATCTCCTAAATTTAAAATTTTTGATTTTTTGATTTCTTAAATCTTTTCATTTATTGTATTAAACCTTTCGTATGACAATATTTATACAAACTTTATGTTTCATATAAATCCATGTTACTACTTGCGATCAAATCTATCACAGTTTATAACTCGGCGCGAAGCCCGACTCTTAATAGGTAACTTTCTTTAAAATATTGTTCACAACTATGGGTCTTTACAATATTAACAAAACTCTACGCAGCGAAGCACGGGCAAACTCCCTCATTTGTTACATTCAGGCACAAATTGTTATCCAATCATTCATTGCCCGAATGGTATATATTGCATTTAACAACAAATTGTTTTTTAAGTGTTGGTATTTTTTAGGAACAATAAGAAAACAAAAAACCCATTGTTCACTTGTTAATACTAAATTTGTAAACTTTGTAAATAACTAATTTTGAGTCAATGGTTACTCTAAGTGGATGCTCTAATTCTTGATAAGGTTTACTCACTACAAGACATGATCTTTTTAAACAGAAAAATTCATCAAAAATCTACTAGAAAAGACATCGATGTGTTTAAGTTTTTACCAATTTTGTTACACATTCATGCACAACCAAATTAACTTTAGAAACAAAGGTTTAATCCATAATATATATGGATTTATAGAACATTATAGTTCCATAAAATTATTCAAAATAATTATAAAAGATAAATAAATGGGATTTACATGAAATCCAAAACTGGATTTGTAGTGTTTGTTAAAGACAAATTAAAACACTAAACCAAGAAAATTGGCTTTGTTGAAATGGCCAATTTCATGATCCAATGATCATCAAATGGACTTAAAATAAAACATTAATCTAGGACAACTAAAGGATTTGTTCATGAAAGTATCCTTTCTTTTATTTGAATTCATTGTTCAAGACAAATCTTATAGACCGTTTTTATCGATAAAAGACATCAACCTTTGACCTAGTCTCACTAACCTCCATCACATAAGACACCTTTTGTAGACTATAGACACCATCGAACTTGAATTGGGTCCTTGGATTTGAAGTTAATGTTGCATTCGACATATTTCTTAGACCGTTTTCATCGACAAATCAAAGAAAATCTGTATGCGCTCTTGGTTTTGAGGTTAACATTGTGGTTAGACTTGGCCTAGATTGAGAGATAAGGGATATCCAATGAATAACTTTAAACATGTTCTAATTTTGGGACATCCAAGATATTTTGATATATTTTAGCACTAATCTAAATCAGAATTAGCATATCACATAACATAATAATGAATATAGCTTTCGTGATCAGATAAGCCGACTTCATAATTAAAAGTTATTTACAGTTAATCGTTAATGGTTAATAAATTATGAATTATGAGATGTGTTATCGTATGATTATTAGTTAGTGTCGAAAAACTATAAAATGATAAATTAGCTAGGTTTGTATGCTGTTTTATTTATGAAATCCTTTTCACCAGATGAAATTTATTTCAATCACAATTTTAATAATTTAAATATAAATTTATATAAAATGCAGTTTGTTATAAAAATCACAATTTTATTTCTCATTTTTAGCATCAAAACAGTGCGATGAAACATCAAAATTTGTGTCAATCCTCAAAGGGCACATAAAGCACCCCGAACTCCTATTTCGTATTTCTGAATATATGGTTTTTAATTTTAAAATTTATGTATCTACTTATAATCTATACTATATATTAAAGAGAATAACTCAATTTGACAGTTATTTTGTTCAACAATTACTTTACACATTTACACTTTATACCCCCATAGTTAGTTTTTAAATCTTATTTTAGTCCTTTACTTTTTCATTTTCTATTTTAAACCCTTATTATATAATCTAACTAATCATATATTATGAACTAAAATTTATATTAAAATTACGTTTTTTAACAAATTATACCATCATAATCGTCTCGTCAATACCTTCGAAATAAGCCCAATATTGAATATTTTTTATTCAATTATATTATATATTCTATTATATAAAGATGATACTTTATTTCAATTTTCGAAATTGACTATTCAATAAATCATTAGGAGGTTAATTGATTGAACACATATGATTAAATTGATGTTTACAATGATGTATATAAAAATCGGACAATTGATACATACTTCGCGCTGCAACACGCGCGGGTATATTTCTAGTATTAGTATAATGGCATTTAATTTGTACGAGGTTTTACCTTTTACCTATATTATAATATTAACTAAATTTATATTAGTTTCCAACTTTTACTAAACTTAGAATTTTATGTATTTAATTTTTAGAAAACTAATTAGCTTTTAATAATTTAGAGTTTATTAGGTATACCTATTATACGTAACGAGTTAGGTTCAAATAAAGACCTTACATAAACAGAAAATCGAGAAATACCCTTGTAGTCTTTCATCTAGACCGTATACATACACATAATTTGTAATATACACATGTGTATATGCATAACTGCATTATGTACATGTGCATAAAAATCGAAAAATAATTTAATTATTCGCTATGTATAGGTGCATATGGTCCAGACGGAGGGCTACAATGGTGTTCCTCGTTTTTTTTTTTTTTTTTGAGTTTTCCCTTGAACCACTTTCCATATAACACACACACACATAAATAGAACGATATCCATTTAAAGAACAAAAGAATCAATAAAACGCTAGATGGTTTGCATTAATGGCGAAAAAAGCCATATGTGCGACTTCGCCTGCAACTTGCAAAGTTGCACAAATCATATATGATCTTGTTTGTTCTTGGATTTATTTAAATGAATATCGTTTTCTTTTGAACTCCTCTCTCTCTCTCTCTATATATATACACATATATATATATAGAGAGAGAGAGACGAAAGTTCGGCTTCAAATTCAAATTCCATTGTGAACATGAGGACAGCCGAGAGCGCGCCACAATATTATTCAGTTTGAATAATACATGATTATTCATATTGAATATGCCACATGATGCGTTCGGCTATCCTTATGTTTACAATGAAAAATGAGTTTTTATTTTTAACTTGACCCTATATATATATATATATATATACAGAGAGAGAGAGAGAGAGAGAGAGAGAGAGAGAGAGAGAGAGAGAGGAAAGTTCAAATATGGACTCATCTTTTATTGTCAACGTGAGGACCAACAAAGTTGCGCCATATGGCAATTTGAATCAACACTTAAGTTTTATTCACTATGTATAATATTCAGTATGAATATTATACAGAGTGATAAAACTTTTATTCAGACCGAATAAGATTTTATTTTGTCTGAATAAAGCATGAATATTCAAATTGTCACGTGTCACGATACTAATGGTCCTCACTCCTCACGTTCACAATAAATTATGAGTTCACATTTGAACTTGACCCTAGAGGGAGGTTCATACAAGAACAACCTCATTTATAGAAACAAAAGAATGCATTTTGAGTCACATGTTATGTGGGACCCATCATTAAATAAATCATATATGATTTAGTGGTGGGACCCATCTGAATCATATATGATTTATTTAATAGTGGGTCCCACATTACATGTGATTAAGAATTGTTCATTTGTTCCTATAAAATGGTTTTTGTAGAATTATGATAATCCCTTGCCTTCATTCATTTACAATAATCAATATATAATGATACAAAGATGAGTATTTTTGGAGATAATTGATACAATAAAGACTAATTACAATCCTATAAATACAAGCATAATTAGTGGCATAATTAGCATGATTAGTGGCATAATTAGTGGTGTCTATTACACCCCCGCAGTCGAAGCGGGAGGTGAACGTATGCTTAGACTGGATCGAAAATCATCGAAGAGAACCCGAGGAAGACCCTTAGTGAAGATGTCGGCAATCTGAAAGCGGGAAGGCATGTGAAGGATACGAACCAGGCCTTTTTGAACATGCTCCCTGACGAAGTGAATGTCGAGCTCGATGTGCTTGGTTCGTTGATGCTGGACTGGGTTGCCCGATAAGTAAATGGCACTGACATTGTCACAGTAGACTAAGGAAGCTTTGGTCAAAGGACGATGTAGCTCAAGAAGAAGATTTCGCAGCCAACATATTTCTGCAACTACGTTGGAAACTCCACGGTATTTGGCCTCTGCACTAGAACGGGAAATGGTGGATTGTCTCTTAGAGGACCATGAAATTAGGTTGTCACCGAGATAGACACAGTATCCGGATGTAGAGCGACGAGTATCAGGGCAACCTGCCCAATCAGCATCTGTGTAGGCACGAATGGAGAGTGCCGAAGAATAGCGGAGATGAAGACCATAGTCAGCCGTGCCTTGTAAGTACCTGATGATACGCTTAAGAGCGTTCCAGTGAGCCATGCAAGGAGAGTGCATGTGCATACATATTTGCTGAACGGCGTATGCTATGTCGGGTCTTGTGAAGGTCAGGTACTGTAATGCACCTGCAAGGCTTCTATAAGTGGTAGGATCATCAAATAATGAATCCGGTTCACTGGCCAATTTACTCTGGGTGTCTACCGGGGTCGCTGCAGGTTTGCATGAGTCCATACCTGCGCGATGAATGATGTCTTTGGCATATGCATGTTGTGACAGGAAAAGCGTGTCACCCGTTCTAGTGACCGAGATGCCCAAAAAATAGGATAAGGGTCCCAAATCCTTCATAGCAAATTCACCTGCAAGAATGGTCATGAGCTGTTGACGGAGTTGGTCAGAGGAGGTGGTGAGTATGATGTCGTCCACATAGATTAGAAGATAGGCGACATCATGACCGTGGTGATAAATAAATAAAGAATTATCCGTTTTGCACTGAGTAAATCCATGCTGAAGAACAAAATCAGTGAACCGTTGATACCAGGCCCTGGGTGCCTGTTTGAGGCCGTAAAGAGACTTCTTGAGGCGGCAAACATGATCAGGGTAGTCCCGATGGCGAAATCCCATTGGTTGGTGCATGTAGACGGTTTCCTGCAAGTGGCCGTGTAAAAAAGCATTTGTAACATCTAATTGGTGTATCGGCCATGATTTAGAGAGAGCCAGAGTGAGAACCGTCCGTATAGTGGTTGGTTTTACCACCGGACTGAAAGTGTCACCACAGTCAACCCCCACCTGTTGACTACGACCATCACATACCAACCTTGCTTTGTAACGTTCTAAAGAGCCATCAAAATGAAATTTGTGCTTAAAGAGCCACATACTACGAATAATATTCATGTCCGAGCGACGTGGTACTAGTTCCCAAGTCTCATTTTTAATAAGTGCACTAAATTCGTTTTGCATGGCATCGTACCATTCTGGTGTGGACAAGGCAAGGTATGGAGTTTTCGGGATTGGAACAATGGAAGTAGTGTTAAGGTTGAATAGTTGTTTGGGTTTGGTGATACCGTCCATTGCTCTAGTGCGCATGGTACGGGGTGGTTGTTGTGGAACCGAGTGAGGAGGGGTGGGTTGAGGTGACAGTTGAGGTAGATTCTGAGTGTTCGGTGCTGGGTCTGAAGGGTGGGCAGAAGGTGGAGACAGAGTTTGGGCTAAAGGGGCGGGAGTTGGGCCGAGGGAAGCTGGATGTGGGGCATTAGGTAGGGAAATGGGTTGTGATGAGCGGACATTATCCCACAACAGAGGGTTAAATGGAGGGGAAAGAAAGTTGTAGTCTAGGGTAGTATTGGAGTGTTGTATGGAGAAGGGAAAAATGGATTCCTCAAATTGGACATGACGAGATATAAAGATTTGATTATTAGAGATGTCAAAACATTTATATCCGCGATGGTTGGAAGGGTAACCAAGAAAGACACAAGGTTTAGAGCGGTTGGTGAGTTTATTTATGGTGGTGGAGGGGGTGGTGGGATAGCATAGGCAACCAAACATGCGAAGATGGGTGTAGGTTGGGAGGACATTGTATAGAAGGGTAGAGGGGGATAAGAATTTGTGGGTTTTCTTAGGAAGAATGTTTAGGAGGTAGGTGGCGGTTTCAAGGGCATGATGCCAAAAGGAGGGAGGTAAAGAGGCTTGAGATAAAAGGGTACGAATCATGTTATTAATGGTTCGTATTTTTCTCTCGGCTTTGCCATTCTAGGAGGAGGTGTGGGGACAGGAGAAACGAAAATGCATTCCATTGATGTGACAAAACTATTTAAAATTATTGTTGGTGTATTCGGTGCCATTGTCACATTGGAACTGTTTAATCTTTCGTTCAAACTGTGTGTGAATATGGTTATGGAAGTTGGTAAAGGTATTGTAAACTTGAGATTTATTGGTTAGGGGATAAGTCCATAGAAAATCCGTTAAATCATCAAGAAACAATATATAATAGCGGTGACCGCCGGTGCTTAAAACCGGGGAGGTCCACAAATCACTGTGAATGATGTCAAAAGGTAAATGAGTTTTATTCATAGAATCATAAAACGGAAGTTTAACACTTTTGCCAAAAACATATGATTGACAAAGTGTATTGTTCGGTTTACTAAAATCAATAAAAGAACTAGACTTTAACGAATGCAATAAAGATTTGCCCGGGTGCCCAAGGCGTTGATGCCAACGGTCTTGAGTAACAGCAGCTAAAGCAATAGGTTTGGAGGGAGGCTTGATGAAGTTGGTGGTCAGAGGGTAGAGGTCTCCCGAGCTATTGCATCGTAGGATAGGTTCCTTGGTCTTGAGATCCTTTACAAGAAAACCAAACGGGTCAAATTCAATTGAAAGTAAATTATCGGTCGTTAGGCGACGGACAGAGATGAGGTTTTTGATGAGGTTAGGAGCATAAAGAATATTGTTTAGTTTTAAGGGCGGAAAAGGCGGTGGTAATGTTTTGTTGCCTTGTCCAATTACGGGAATGGTTGTGCCGTTGCCAACAATTATTTGCTTATTAGTGCAAGTATTAAAAATAAACGGGGAAGTCATACCTGGTTGCTCCATGTGGCCAGAGGCGCTGGTGTCCATGTAAGCAACTAGGTCAGAAGGCTGACTCATAGAGAGAGTATAGAGCGCCTGTGCAATGTCAGTCGGCGTCGGGCTGTAAGTAGCCATGTGGGCCTGTGCAGGCCGTGGACCCAGAATGCGCTGTGAACCATTCGGCCGAGGGGTTGATGGGTAAGGGCATGGTGGTGTTTGGTTGGATTGTGGGTTGTAGGTATTGTTGAGAAGAGAGGCCCATTGGGTAGTGGCCCAATTGTTGGGAAATATTATGTAGGGGTGTTGGGATTGGGCCGGATAATTGGGCTGCCCCTTGGAACGGGTTGGCTGAGAAGTCGATGAATAGCCTCTACCGCGTCCACGGGAACGGCCTCGGCCGCGGGTAGTGTTGGATGTGTTTTGAGAAGCGGTGGTGTTAGGATTGGCTGAAAAGGAGCGGGTTTGGCTTTGGACGTGTAGAGCGGTTGCGGCTTGTTGGGAAGAGTGGAGGGCTTGGTTAGCTTTTGTAGTTTCATTCATGCATAACTGGGAACGGGCCTCAAAGAACGAGGGCAAAGGTTTGGTGTTTTGGAGTATGGTGCCTACGGTTTCGTATTGTTCGGTGAGACCGGCTATGGTTTGCAAAACGAGATCTTGCTCGTCAACCGGGGCATCAACATTATTCAATTGATCAGCCAAAACCTTAATCTCTTGACAATAAGCATGCATGGAAGAAAAATTTTCAAGACGAGTGTTTGCGAATTTTTGTTTGAGAAAGAGGGCTCGGGTGGCTTTATTGTCTTGGAAAAGATTCTCGATGGCTTTCCAAGCATCATATGCTGTGGTGCTCTTTTTGATTACAGTTTTTAGAAGACCGGTGGAGATTGTGCCATAGATCCATTGGAGAACTATGGCATCAAGACGTTCCCACGAGTCGGTAGGAGGGGAAGCCGATTGCTTTTCCTTATCGGTAGACGGGGTAGCAGTGGGTGAAGGACTACGAGGCTCAAGGTGGTCAGCCACAAGAAACGCCGTACAATGGATTCGAAAAAGTTCCGACCATGTGTTATAATCGGCAGCTTCATTGTCTAAGGTGATAGGGACGAAGGTTTGGATGTTGGAAACTGTGACAGCAGGGTGCAACTTGTGATTGGCCATTGAAAAGGAACGTTCGAAGGTGGTGGTTGACGAAGAAGAAGAAGAGGTAGCAAGAGTTTGGAGGTTTTCGAAAAAAAATAGGAGAGATAGGTAGGAGGATCTTTAGGGTGATACCATGTAAAATTATGATAATCCCTTGCCTTCATTCATTTACAATAATCAATATATAATGATACAAAGATGAGTATTTTTGGAGATAATTGATACAATAAACACTAATTACAATCCTATAAATACAAGCATAATTAGTGGCATAATTAGCATGATTAGTGGCATAATTAGTAGTGTCTATTAGTTTTGTTCTTGTTTAAACCCAATTCCTTGACCTTATATATATATAGGTGAAAGTTCAATTGCAAACCACTTTTTCATTGTAAACGTGAGGACAAACGAGAGCGCGACACGTGGCAAAAAAAAATTCTGACACGCGCGACCTGTCCCGCGACTTAGTGTTATTCAGTCTGAATAATAGTTTTATTCAGACTGAATTACACTAAGTCGCGGACTTTTTGGTTACAAGTCGCGCGTGTCACTCTGAATTCTGGCGACTTAGTGTTATTCATACTGAATAACGCTTTATTCAGTCTGAATAATAGTGTTATTCATACTGAATAACACTAAGTCGCTGAAATTTCAGAGTGACACGTGGTGCGCTCTCGTTTGTTCTCACGTTCACAACGAAAAAGTGGTTTGTATTTGAACCCACCCCTATATATATATATATATATTACCAACAAATAAGTTTAACAAAAGAAAATTACATAACCGAACATGAAATTGAAATAGCATATATTAGTAATATATTAATCTACTATATGTTACTAATATATTACTAATATATGCTATTTCAATTTCATGTTTGATTAAGGTTGATGGTTGTTTTTCTTTTCAAATTGGATGTTTCTATACCTTCAATTGGTCGATGAGATGGAGAGCCACCAATTATGTTATCGCGTTATCTAATTTTAGAGAAAATGAAGGCAACCCTAAAGATGTTTATGTAACAAATTCAATAGTGACATGTTATGACTCCAAAAGAGGCATATCCAAAACCATATAGGCCAGGCGTTTGTCTTGTATGTATAACGCCAACTTTAAACTTTCCAAAATTCTTAATAACGTTTCTAACTTGATGAAAATTATTATATTGTTTTAACTTTAAAGCTTCCAAAAAACATTACTTTGACTTGTTCTAAACACATATATTAATAATTAAATAATTATTTATTCTAGTACAGAGAAGCTTTAACATAATCATCTGAAACACCACTTCTTTGCCTTTTCAAATGTATGGTATGTTCGTGTGATTTTATTGTTGCTCTGAATTTGGTACAATATCACGTTTTTTCTTCCTAATATCATTGTACCAACTAATTATAATTATAACTAATATGCAAAATTTTATATTGTGTACCAATCAACTGTAGTGGGTAACAGTTTTTTTGGTTGGTACATGTTGGTATCGGTATTGTACTAACTTCAAGTTACATGTGTGTATGAAAATTTTGTTATTTTGTTCAAATTTTGAGTTTGTAGTTCACAAATTTATAGAGTATTTTTTAAAGGTGTGCGGGCCCAAACCCGACTAATCCCCGACAATTTTGCAGGCTAAACATGGCCCCACTTAAATGTCTCCAGGCATGTGCACGGAAATGCTCGAACTCGGTTAGGGTGCTATGAACCCCTCCGAACGATAACCAATCCGCTACAACACTGTTGACAATTCATAGAGTTTTTACTTGCTCATACGGGGCATTACTTCCAAAACTTTATGTATATATTGTCGGTGTTTTTGTTTACATTTTGCTGATATTTGAACGAAAATTATATGATTTCGTATATAAATATACATTTCTATAAACATCTGTTTGTTACTTTGTTTTGTAGAGTTATACAATCAAAAAATTATCTAATTTTAATCACCAATTTTATCTATCATGAAAGAACCAAAGAATGCTATTTTTCATCATCGAAAAAGACAAAACTGACATACAACTCACACTTAGACGTCTAAACGACACATATGTTATTTGTTTTTGTCTCCGACAATGTTTGCGATCTTAACTACAAATAGCTATGCCGATATTTTGCTTTCAAACGATCTTGCAACACTCTTTTCATAACTATATAAATATATAATTAAATATATAGGGTGGGTCCAAATGTGAACTACTTTTTGGTTGTTAACGTGAGGACAACCGAGAGCGCGACATGTGGCGGATGACTAGGCGCCACATCAGGTCCACGGCGGACGACTAGGCGCGATTCATAGGAGGGCATTGAATTAGGGGGGGGGGGGGACCACACTCAAAGCCACATTTATTGACTAGTCTCCGCTACGTGTCGCGCTCTCGGGTGTCCTCACGTTCACAACCAAAAAGTGGTTCACATTTGAACTTTCCTCTCCCTCTCTCTCTCTCTCTCTCTCTCTCTCTATATATATATATATTATTTGTGGTTTATAAAATAACTTCCCCCTATATAGGGGGAAGTTATTTTGTAAACCACAAATAACGTGTAAACCGTGTAAACTCATGGTTGCATATGTAAATTAATGAAAAATCTTTTGTAGAGTTGTTTAATATGATGAAAATGTTTCATATCCTAAATTTTTTGATGACATTGTTTCATATGAAGGTGTTTATTTACGTAGAAATGAAAACGTTTCATTGAAACCAGGAAAAAGTTTCATATGAATAAAAAACACCAAAATATGAAACAATTTCATCAAAATTTGATGTTTATGAAACATTTTCATCATATTAAGCAACTCCATAATTCAATTTTATTGATTTAATCTATGCAACCATGAGTTTACACTGTTTACACGTTATTTGTGGTTTATAAAATAACTTCCCCCTATATATATATATATATATATATATATATTTGAATAAAAAACGTGAAAATGACTTAACTAATTCTTGTGAATTTTCTATATATTAGTCAAAAGACGTTAAGTCGTTTATAATGTCAATAATTTATTCACTGACATTTATATTACTTTGTAAAATAATATGTATAAAATATTTTGAAAAACGTTCTCTTAATCTTCGGCCGTCCCCATGCATGCATATGTTGTATAATAACGTTGACTTGTTTATTTTTTAGCATTAAATTTCTAATCATTTTATTTTCTATACCAACTTCAAATATTTAAATTTATTTCAAATAAAATGTCAATACCGATTGGAGTTAAAACACTAAATTCCCCTTTAATTAACAATCTTTTGCCGTTTTTAGTTTTTTATTAAGTAAATGTCAATGTACAAATGCTTTAAGCTTGTGTACAACCTATTAGTGACTCCCCTTCCTCACTTAACCGGCTTAAAGTAACGATGGTTGGGTAAGCGGCCAAATCCATATAGATTTGTAAACTGTAATGATTACTAATGGAATAATCGAATCACATAGACATTCCATAATTCTTAGCATACTGCTAGAAACAAAAGTGTAGCTTACTCTTAAAATATTAGGGGAAGGGTGAATAGACCAAAACACTTATCACTTAACAAACTTGCAACTTTGTTCTTTAAAACTCCAAGTATTGTTTGTGCATTGTTCATAATTACTACCATTGATACATTATAACCACTACATACATTTTAGAGAACCACAAATAGACAACAACCAGGAGTTTCAATTCTTTGCATAGTACATTTGGGGCCGAAGAGGCCGAGTGGAAGAAGAGAAAGAAGGGACGAAAACAGTGGGAATAGGATATGTAGAAGGTGGGTTACTATTGCTACGTGCAAAATAGAGAAAGGGGAAGGAAAAAAGGTCGCACTAGGGTGATCACATTATGGTGACAAGTGTACAATTACAATATGACAGTGCGTGAGATATATATAGACGAAAGTTTGGTTGCGAACTCAATTTTCATTGAGAACGTGAGAACAACCGAGAGCGTGCCACATGGCATATTCACTCTGAATAATCATGTATTATTCATATTGAATAACACAACTTTCAGGGTTATTTAGAGTGAATAATTAATACATAATCTTATATTATTCAATCTGAATAACACTGAATGTTGTGTTATTCACTTTTATTCAAACTAATATGTCACGTGGCGTGTTCTCGACTGTCTTCATGTTCCAATAAGAAATGAGTTTTAATTTGAACCTGACCCTATATATATGTATGTATAAATATAATACGATATTTTTCAAAAGAAAACGATACATTGATCAAAATGCGCTGCATTAAACTGGAGTTAACAAAGTAACTTAACGAACTTTCTTGGAAGAGATGGAATAAATTTCTGATAAGAGAGATATAGGTACCAATTTATTTAAAAGCAACAACGTTTCGATACCGAAAATGTCATTAACTTATCTTAGATTAACTTATCATTTTTATACTATTATTTGAAAAGTTATACTACCAAAATATTGGAGAATACACAACTAATTAACCGAATTCACAACTCGTTGACCATATAACCGTTAAAGTTTTCGAAATCTGACGTGTATAGATATTGTCAATTTAGATGTTGACTTTTCTTTCATAGATTGACACACTTTATTTGTCAATTTTGATAGTAACCTCGATAAAGAGATTACAATTCCTAGGTAGATTCACAAATTAAATTAAATGATAAAATAAAACTTTAAAATTCTGTTACAAATTCCTTATAGAAATCCAGATTAATTTAATTTATAATTTGAATCTAATATTAGGTATCTTGTTGGTGACAATTTTTTTAATTAAAGTAAAATAATCAACTTTTATATCAAGTGTACCAATTTAATTGTTGATACAATATATTAGATATCAAAACTTAATCGGTATGTGATATTAAAAGCCTTCCACCAATAAGTGGTATCAATTAGGTGATTTATGTTTTTTTAAAATTAGTTACTACTTAAAATTTAATCATTTAGGCCATCAATATCGGAGCCTCTAAGCCCCAGTGCCATATATGTGTCACATCAGTTTTTTCATAAACCCACAATAAGTCATCTGGAGTCGTCTCTATTGGTACCCGAACCTACCAAACCAAATACCCAATACATATTTTTTTTAATAGAGAGAGAGAGAGAGAGAGATCGTTGGATAGATCGGCTTCCACACACTGTCTTCGAGCCCGCTCTTCCAACCCGTCATTAGAAAACAATATCTAGATGTAATACCAAAGGAGTGTTAGCCTAGTGGTAAGCCTTGGGCATTACATAGTGGTGAACCCAAGTTCGAGCCCTGGGGGACGCTTTCTGGAGGTACGGGGCTTCGGCCCCGGGCTGCATGCTTTAGCAGTCGGGCTTCGGCCCAAAATTGCCGAGGATTAGTCTAGGTCCAATGTGGTCTGGAATACCTCTTCCAAAAAAAAGACTCCATAAAATCAACGGCTAAACTTTTATCAATTTATTTTATTTAAATAAATTTATAAATCATCTAACATATAATCAACTATTTAACTATACAAATTATATAAAAAACAACATTCTGTTATATTTAATTTGATGCCCATGTTATATAGAGTTAATTTCTTTTGTGAACTATAATTTTTGTGTGAACTTCGCCAAAAATACGATTATATGATGAAATTCGTTCATGAAATTGTTTAACATGATGAAATTATATTATATGATTCACTTTTGTTGAAAATGAAATTCGTTCATGAAATTGTTTAACATGATGAAATTATATTATATGATTCACTTTTGTTGAAATTGTTTCATATTTCGGTGTTTTTTATGTGAAATCAAAAGATTTCATACATTTTTCCATTCTTATGAAATTGTTTCATATATTTTGATGAAACCGTTTCACCGAAATATGAAACAATTTCATCTAAAAATGTATCATATAATAAAATTTAATCATATTAAACAATTTCATAAACCAATTTAATCATATAATTTGTCTTTTTGGAGAAGTTCGCGAAGTTAAGACAGAAATTATGGTTCACAAAAGAAAATCCCTCTATATATATATTGGATTTTCAAAATTTAGATGGATTTCAAAATAAAATGTTGGCGTAAACTTTATTTAATGAAATTTGTGGGTGCGATAATAATTTATAAACTTGAATTTTGATATATTTATATAGGTTTTAACAATTAAATTTATAGAACTCAAACTTAGAGCTTTAATGAAGTTGTGGGTAACCGATAATAAGTTGTAAACTTGAATTTTACGAATTCTGCAAACACGACGTAAACTTTATTATGAAAAACTAAAATTTAAGTTTAGAAATCATTGTAACATCTCAAATTTTCAGCAACAATGACAATTGGTAGTATAATTTGAATATAAGTAGGAGAATAGTTCAAGACTTATTTAACAAATGCTTATCGAGCAAGTTTTTGCCGACAAAAGTCACCATCCTCACATTATTAGAGTAACAGTCACCATTATCAGAATGTATTAATAGTAAGCGTCTATCACCCTCCGAGTAAGGGTCGTTTACTTAACATTTACCTTGGTAAATGCTTACTAGTTCCATTACTTTACCCGGTGAACATAACAAGGGCCAAAAATCTTATGTGGTAAGAGCGAATGCAAGGAATAAGAGTCTTACCGAGTAAGAGCCTACCGGGTTATAAATGTTTACCATCAATCCATTTTGATGGCTTGAAATTAGCATATGATAAATGAGAGTGGTGACTCTTGTTGGTAGGTATTTGGTAAATGGACCCTAAAAGTGAACACCCTCTCACTTATATTAGGCTTTGTTTGGCAAGCATAAGCTAGCTTATAAGCTAGCTGATAAGCTAGCTTATAAGCTAGTCCATCCAAACATGTACCAGGAAGCTAGCTTATCAGCTAGCTTATAAGCTAGCTTTTTGAAACGCTACTTTGAGTAGCTTATGAGGAACTTATTGTAGCTTTTTCCAATTATACCCTTATTAATATTAATTATTAAATTCAAATATACCCTTTTTGGTCATTTTACATATTCATAAGCTAGTTTTTGCCAAACATAATTTGTTCAACAGCTAGCTTATCAGCTACTAGCAAGCTTATCAATCAACAGCTAGCTTATCAGCTATCCGCTAGCTTATCAGCTACCAGCTAGCTTATAAGCTACGCTTGCCAAACATAGCCTTAGTGAATAAGATTTCAATCTTTTTTTTATTGAAAGGGTGTCCGGGCCAAAGCCCGATTAAGAAAAATTAACCCATGCGATAATTTGGTATGTGATTAATATAACGATTAAAATTAACATCTCATGAACAAAAAACTTACAAATAATCATCAAACCTTAACTTTTAACGATTAACGATTAACGATTAACGATTAACGATTAACGATTAACGATTAACGATTAACATCTAAAGATAACTGATAATGAATCAAGTGAACTTATATCAATAGGCTAATATTTTATGCACCTATGAAGGTTAAAACTTGGTTAAATTTTTTGTAGGCTCAATCTTTTTTTTGTGGTGGAAACAAAACATATATTTATAGAAAATAATAATTACAACTTAAAAAGAATTTTCTTACGGTGGAAAGTATGAGTTAGTTTAATTTGTTATATATAAATATTATTCCATACATCTCAAAATAAACATCTATAATAACGACGGCATAAGAATTTGAAAAATATATCGTTAGTTTTTTTTCATATATTTAAAATTAAATGAATAACATTTTTACAGTTAAGGCATGTTTGTTAATAACTTAATGAGTTTAATAAGATTTATAAGTTATTTGGTCAGTCTATCTAGTAGTGGCTTAATGATACAGAAAATGACTTATTCGGTAAGTTTTTTGAAGGAAACTTTATGCATAAAGCCAATTTTTGCCCAAACGTATCTCTTCCAATTAAAAAACATATGTTCCTTCT